>JAQQPU010012963.1:0-17045 GCA_029168905.1 Artemia sp. Kazakhstan ARC1039
CCTTTCATATACGGAATAATTTCTGTTCGTTTTAAGTTTTAATGTCGCTCCTTACTTTCAGTTTAAAAAACTTGCTTTTTTATTTAATTTACATAAAGAGACCAAAAGAACACGCTCTTGTTGATCTTCGTAATGCCGTCATGAGCAAAAAGCATTGTCATCCGAATTCGAATCCGGGAAAACGAATGAGGGAAGGTGTGAGTCAGGTGTTTGCAAAGCGTCACTAGCCCAGAAATCAGTAGAATTGCTAGCCAAAACGATATTACTAGGCAAGAAAAAAAGTCACTAGAAATAGTGAGGAATCACTAGAGTCTCTGCTAGTTACACCCATTACAGCATACACGTGTCTGAGCCCAAACAAAGCAGGCAATTCGTCAGTTTCGTAGCTATACTTACACACTGGGTTGCAACCCTTTGAGAGTAAAGGTCTTGCAAGGAGATCCGGTACTTCTTAGTTCCTACTGTTAATTGTAGACCCGCATTAAAGGACCAAAGATTTCTCTTATCATTTCCCCTTCCTATTTTATTTAAACATCGCACTGGCCTAATTGTTTTATCTTCTTTAATGGTCAGCAAATCATTTTTGACTGTGTTTTGATTTCAGTTTGCATTTCATAACAGGTCGTTTGCTTGTTTTTCCTCGATTGTTTGCCAAGATATTTTGGTTCATCTAAATGTTATTTATGCAATTTGCATCATGCCAGAACAATTCAATCTGGGATTCTCAAAATGAAATTAATCTGAGGTTGTAAGTGCTAATATTTATATTTTTGAAAGATACGGCGTGTTTTAAAGAAAATCTTCCGGGAATAAATATAGTGCAATTTCCCGAGCTTTCCTAAGTATTTCTGGTTTCTGAAGAACCAACGGTGAAAATAGATAAAAGTGGAAATTAAAGAAATCAAGATAACATTGATAAAATTGATAACAATTTAGGAAAAATATTTCAAAACCTTACTCATTTATCTTTTCACAAGTACTAGTTCTTCTGATTTTTACCACCACATGCGAAAAACAATCTACTAGGAGGGGGTTGGGGACTGTGCTTCTATGAAAATTCTCGTTTTATAAGGAAATTATGGTCTAAAAGCCAGTCTCCATTTGTCAGATTCTGCCATTCTGCCATCTTGCAGAAAAAGCAACGTCGAAGGTTGCAGTATCTGCAAACTGCCAATACGGAGCCGGAAAAGAAGTCTCCATTGAAATAAAATTTGCAGACTGGCGGTGCAAATTTGCAAAATCTGCCAAATGGAGACTGGCTTTAAGAGCTGGGGCGATTCTGGCTTCTTTTGCACCCGGGACAAATTCTTGATTAGCGCACCCTCCCCACTATCTCCTGGAAATTTTCTGGTCAAATTTTAAAAAGAATCATTTATTAACACAATTTTTCATTTTTCTTAAATCTGAATTTTCCTACTTTATCTGGAAAATATATGGAAAAAATGAAAATTTCGGATTCAGTTTGCTTATACTTACTGCCAACTGCGCCTTCTACTTTATTTTAATAAAAACGCGACTTCAAAAATTAAAAAAATGATTATAAGCGTTAGATTATTTTTTTGAACTTCTGTGCCCCCAAAATTTCCCCACCCGGGGCAAGTGTCCCCTCTGTCCCTCCCCCTAAACCCTCCTCTGTCTAAGAGCTCTTATGTTTTGAGCCCTACCCACAGAAATAAGCCATAAGCAGTTTTCGCTTCAGGTCACGTTACCCAATTCGGAATATCCCCAAACATCCCCTTACCTACATCCCTCCCAAAAATCCACACCCCATAGACATAAATACTCTCCGTGCGTCCTAGAATTTGATAACTGGTTCTGGCTCACTTTCGTCATTTGCCGAGATAAACTTGACCCCTCCCATCTCAGACAACCTCCACCTTTCCCAGCATCATCTTGCCTTATTGCACCCCCCTATAAAGAATACTCCCATTCGGACTTCTTATCGTATCACCAGGAAACCTTTCCCCCATCCCTCAAACTTTATTCCCGTGGGTACCCTACCAATGTGACTTTGGTTTGAGAGGTCGTACATGCGAAAATTTTCCTGTAATGAATAGTCTTCCCCAAAAATTATCCGTACCATCCCGCAGCCCAAAATTAAAATCCACCCCAAGAATAACTGAAACTCAACGAAAGTGACGTTTCCCCAGTCGCTTTAAATTTCCAAAAATTTTAATCGCTAACGCCGAAAGCCTTAATTTTGACAAACTCACTGAACTCAAGGTGCTATCAGAATTAAATCAAATTGACGTTATAGCTGTTACAGAAGTACAGTTTCATGACCAAAGGTCTCTTTGTTTGTCAAACAATTTTTCAGAATTTATTAAGCTCCGTCCTTTGGATCACCCACTTGGAAAAAGAGGAAATGGTGTCATGTATTTTTCTAAATGAAACTTATTCCCAAAAATTATTCCTGTTCCTAATTTATTTGAGTATGATGAAATCCTTTGGCTAAGTATTAGACCTAAAGTACTTCCCCGTCCCTATAATATCATTGCAATAGCTGTATTTTATTACTCGCCAAACCAAAACATTGATGCAAAACGCAAATTTCTCCAGCAGTTACAGACCAGCGCTGACTTTGTTATCTCTAGGCACCCAAATGCCGGACTTTTTCTGGTCGGTGACGCCAATGAACTTAAGATGAATTCAGTTTACTCCTCTCTAAAGGTTAAACAAATAGTTGGAATACCAACAACTAGGGGGAATACCTCTCTTGGTGTCATTCTAACTAATCTAAATAATTTTTACAGTCCTCCCTCAGCTTTACCTCCATTGGGTGGGAGTTATCATTTTTCCCTCCTCCTGTCCCCGTCTTTTAATTTTAAGCATTCATTCTCAGTAACTTATGGCTCTTACCACCCCCTTCAAAATACTGGCCTTCTTTCTTTTGGAACGTGGCTGAGTACTGAGGATTGGTCTGATATTTATAATTTGCATGATCTGGAAGAAAAAATCACTACCTTTCACAAAAAACTAAACGATAAATATTTACTTTCTTTCCCAGAAAAAAGATTTAAAAAGTGCTCCAATGACAAACCATTCATTTATCAGCCCATAAAAGCGCTAATTAGAAAAAAAATTGAATCTTTTCAAAAATGGTAAATTGGATGAAGCAAATACACTAAGAAAAGCAATTAAAAAGGAAATACGTAAATCTGCCCGATCCTACTACAAGAATAAGGTCAAAGAATTGTTTACCAATAAAACAAAAAATTGGTATTCTGAAATTAAGAAGTTGTGTGGTAGGAGTCTAGACCAGCTTGATTTCAACCTACCGGAATCCCCCAAAAATTACTGCTAATAATCTAAACAAGTTCCTTGCCTCCATTGTCCAGAGCTTTCCGGCATTGTCTTATCAATTACCTACTGATGATCTCCCACCTGCTTTCCCCTCCATATATCCGTCTGAGATCGAAAGAAGAATTGGGAAACTACGAAAAACAATGTCTGTTCTTTAAATATCCCTTTTACTTTAATTAGTGCTTTGACTGACTTTCTTTCAAAGCCCTTATTTGTTATATTCAGACAAAGCATTTAAAGAAAAATCTGAAAAGAGAGTCCCCCCCTCATCCTTCCCAATTTGTAGAGGCATATTTTGATCAAGTCTTATGAAATTGGTCTTATGAAATGTTTTGAACGTGAAATTGTTACCTGAATCTACAAGAGATTAAATAAAAAAACAAGTTTTTTAAACTGAAAGTAAGGAGTGACATTAAAACTTAAAACGAACAGAGTCGCTCCTTACTTTCAGTTTAAAAAACTTGTTTTTTTTTTATTTAATTTCTGATCGTTTTTTAGATAATGCAGCTTTTATTTTGGCTCACCGTCATTGAATAATAAAACAAAATTTGTATAAAAATTTTAATTTTCTTTTGCTAAATGGGTGTCTCTAAATTTGGTTATGACGTAATTTACAAATTAACTTACGTAACTAACTTCTATATTCGTATATTTTTCTTCTGGCAAAAAATACAGAGTTGCAGATTTTTGCAGATATGAGCTTGAAACCTATGTAATAGGGTTTTCTGATACGCTGAATCTGACGGTGTGATTTTCATTAAAATTCTTTCATTTGTAGGGGATATTTCCCCCCTCTTTAAAAAATCGGGTAAATTTTCTCAGGCTCGTAGACTTTGATGAGTAATACTAAACTCAATAAAATTTATATATTTAGAATCAGCATTATAAACCCATTCTTTTGATACATTTATTGACATCAAAATTCCGTTTTAAAAAGCTTCGATTACTATTGATCCGTATCGCTTGTTTTTTTATTGTTTTTTTTATTACGTATATGTTATTACGTATATGAGGGGGTTCTCCCCTAAGTCAATACCACGCTCTTTACGTTAAAAGTTAAAAAAAATTTAATTCACAAACCCCTGAATCACAAGATTCTCCCGAGTAACCCCCTCCTCCAGCCCCACCCTCCAGAAAAAAATCATTCCTGAAAATGTCTGTATACTTCCCAACAACCAATAAATAATGCTGGCAAGTCCGGCGCCCCCTTCATGGCAATTTCCCTTCCCCCATGAAAACTTCCTTCATGGACATATCCTCCAACATAACCCCCCCCCCCCCCCCCCCACTACCAGAAAAAACCCTCCTGAAAACTTCTGTATACTTCCCAATAACCAATACTATATCTTAACATTGGGTAAAGTTCATAACTTTTAGCCCTCCCCCGGGGACTTCTGGTGGTTATTTCAAAATTTTGATCGGGTGACTTTGGGAAAAAAATGAGCGTGGGAGGGGGCCTAGTTGCCCTCCATTTTTTTTGGTCACTTAAAAAGGGCATTAGAACTTTTAATTTCCGTTCCAATGATCCCTTCCACGATATTCTAGGACCACTGGGTCGATACGATCACCCCTGGGAAAAAAAAACAAATAAACACGCATCCGTGATCTTTCTTCTGGCAAAAAATGCAAAATTCCACATTTTTGTAGATAGGGGCTTGAAACCTCTACAGTAGGGTTCTCTGATAAGCTGAATATGATGGTGTGATTTTCATTAAGGTTCTATAACTTTTAGGGGGTCTTTCCCCCTTTTTTTGAAAATCAGCCCAATTTTCTCAGGCGCGTAACTTTTGATGGGTGGCACTAAACTTGATGAAAGTTATATATTTGAAATCATCATTGAAATCTAATTCTTTTGATGTATCTATTGGTATCAAAAACCTGTTTTCTAGAGTTTCGGTTACCTTTGAGCCGGGTCGCTCCTTACTTACAGTTCATTACCACGAACTGTTTGATAATATAAAAACAAATATTTCAGTATAAAAACAAAATGCCAGGAATCAACCATATTTGGCCTGCTTCATAACCCAAGCCGGTTTGGTAGAATAACCGGTTAGGCAGAATAACCGGTTTGGCCTGCTTCAAACATATTAGGAAATGTTTGCTATTCGCATGAAAAAAGCAGTGGGAGGTGTTTGTGCAAACTCATCCTGTCCGTAGTCTATGATGAATTATGCGTCTATGGTTTTGAATATTCTCTTTTTCTACAGGCTTATTTATTGAATATACCTAGCTGGGACTGGAAGCGAGGAGACGACGTTATTTGTTTAGCAGAATTGAAATTGGGATTTATTGCTCAAAGCTGCTTAGCTCCTGGATTTTCCACTATGATGGCCAACTTATTTGCCATGAGGTCATTCAAAACGGTAAGAATATGCTTTCAAAATTGGTTTGGTTTATTTATAGATATGTATTTCTTTTAAGAAGTACTAACTATTAACTTTGCTGAACTTAATTTATTAACTTTATATTAATTCTAAACATCAAATGAGTGGATCATAAGATGAAAGATCCAAAACACCTCGCTCTTTACGCTAAAGTTTTTTAGTACTTACAAAAAAAGCTTCTTATTGTTCTAATTAAACAAACATAGTGTTTCAGGAGTCGTGCTTAAAGAATTGAGACAGAATTAAAACTTTAGCGTAAAGAGCGAGGTATTTTGGAGGAGTAATCCCTCTCATATACGTAATAATTTCAGTTTATTTAAGTTTTAATGTTGCTCCTTATTTTCAGTTGAAAAAACTTGCTTTTTTATTTAATGTCTGATCGTTTTAAAATAATTCCAGGAAATCTGGCTACTCCTTCCTCCCCAAATCCCTCCTCCCCAAGGATTCATTCTCTAGACCAGTGGTTTTCAAACTGTGGTAGGCGTACCCCTTGGGGGCACACAAAATTTCTTAGGAGGTACGCGGCCGGCCAATAAAAAAATAAGCAACTCTGTAACTCTAGCATTGGCAATTTTATTTATATCTTAGCTATAGTTTTCTTAGTACCTGTAACTGAGAAGAAGTACCTAAAATATTTTGTGGGTGAAAAGGGGTGTAGTGTCTAAATAAGTTTGAGGACCACTGCTCTAGACAATTCAATCCTGGTGAAAATTTGCTCCGGACAATTAACCTTAACATCTCCTCGCGTAAAATTGAGTTGGCAACGAGAAAGCAAGACGTAAAAGAATTTAGTATAGGAGTTCAGGTAAATTCGTCCAGCGTAAAATTTCCCCTGAAAAATTAGCCCCCTGAAAACTTCCTAACCCATGGAAAATTAACCCCGTGGAAAATCCCATCATAAGATAATTCCACCCCCCCTCCCTAAGAAAATGTATGCATACTTCCCAACAACAAATACTATATGTAAACAATGGGTAAATTTTGTAACTTAGACCTTCCCATAGGGGCTGTGGGAGGGATATGCTGAACAAAATGGCTATCTCTAAATTTGACTGAACGATTTTGAGAAAAAATTAGGGTGGGAGGGGGCTAGTTGCACTCCAATGTTTTGGTCACTTACAAAGGGCGCTAGAACTTTTAATTTCCAATCGAATTGGCCCTCTCACGATATTCTAGGACCACTGGGTCGACAGGATCAACCATAAAAAAATAAATAAAAAAACTACAAACAAATAAACACGCATCCGTGATCGTTCTTCTGACAACAAATACAAAATTCCGCATTTATTCAGATAGGTGCTTAAAACCTCTACAATAGGGCTCTCTTATACGCTGAATCGGATGGTACAATTTTCATTAAGATTGTATGGCTCTTAGGGGGCGTTTCCCCTTTTTTAAAAATCAGGCAAATGTTCTCAGGCTCGTAACCTTTCATGGGTTAAACATTCAACTTAATGAAACTTATATATTTCAAATCAGCATAAAACT
The DNA here is from genome assembly GCA_029168905.1 of Artemia sp. Kazakhstan ARC1039. NCBI lineage: Eukaryota > Metazoa > Arthropoda > Branchiopoda > Anostraca > Artemiidae > Artemia > Artemia sp. Kazakhstan ARC1039. The sequence continues at coordinate 7,176 of JAQQPU010012963.1, forward strand.
TTGATTTTTATTATATATCTATTTGTATAAAAATCCTGTTTTCAGTTTCGGTTACTAATTGAGCTGTGTCGCTCCTTAATGAAGGACTTATGGAATATTTGGCAGTTCTGATGTTTGTTGTGCCAAGAAAAAAAAAAAAAAAAATGCTTGATTTTGGTTTTAAATTTGATTTGTTCATTTAGTCAAGCAATATAGTGTTCTAGACTAATCCTAACATATTTTTGTTTCATTTTATTGAAGATAACCCAGGACTATCAAAAGTAATTTGCATTCTTTTAAATTTTTCTACAAGAATTACTTAGAAAGTATTCAGTCATAATCAGCAATTTTGTTGCAGATGCAGATAATATATGGGTTTCAATTATTCAAAAGTGCTTTTGAAAGATTGTCATCTATTCAAAAGTGCTTCTCCTTCGCAACTGAACAGCAAAAGCTGAGATGCATCGTGAAATCCGAGCTCCCAAAAATTTCAAAAAAAATTTTTGGTAATTTTTGCTAAAAAAAGAGAAAAAATCTTTCCCTCCCCAATTTCCGTGACATGGGATCCCTTCTTATGAATAAACAACATTTGTGCTTCACTAAACTACTCTTTTCAATTCAGATACGTGGCACCGTGGATAAGTGACATTGCAAGGTTTAGCATTTCAATCGTCCAGTTCTTCTTCAATAGATGTACTTTGTTTATTTAAGCTAAAATTATTGCTGCATCAGTTTCTTTTTTAAAAAGAAAAATGGCACAATAGAGAGTCATTCCAACCTATCGTCCGTCGACATTGTATATGACAAATAGAAGTTGTCATTTCAACCGATCAGCTCAGTTCAATCAGTGTTTCTAGTTTGCACCCAAACTACAAAATTTCTGTGCTCCCACAACATGTCATGTTGTAGTCACCTACTTTTTAAAATTTAGGTAAAAGTAAAAATTTTAAATGCAACGATCATATTTTCCAATTTAAAGAATGGTAAAAGTTTTATCCCAAGGTTCACCAAGTACCCTTTGCAGTTAAAATATTTGCCCCCACACACCTAAAAAAAATCCTCTAAAATAAAAAAAACGTGACAATGTTCACATTCAGTGTCTCAAACTTCTAGTACTACTGCTAACAGCTCATTGCAGCACCATGCCACCTTTGGCCCACACATCTACGTACGATGCTCCTTCATCCCAATATACTCAGTGTCCCCCTCTGTATACTCTCCCAAGAAGTTCCAATCTTCCTTAAATCGTCTCTTACGACCTCCTCCCACCTATTCGGGGGTCACCGGCGTTCTCTTTGGTCCTACATATTTGGCAAAAAAAAACTATTTTTTGCAATTTTTCATCCTTCATCCGTAGAACGTGTCCTAGCCAGGGGCGTCCTGAGGCTCATTTTATTGGGGGGCGATCTTCATAAATTTTACCAAATTGCTACCTGATTTATGCCGAATTTTCTGCAGAAATCAAGAATTTTGCAAAATTTCGCCGATTTTGCAAATTTTGCCAAATGGCTACCTGATTTATGCCAAACTTTCTGCGAAATCAGGAATTTTGCTAAATTTCGGCCGATTTTGCAAAATTACTGCCAAAATTTCGCCCCTGGTCCTAGCCATCTTAACCTTTTTCTCATTACAACCCTAAAATAAGGATAGAACCGCATTTTACGTACAGCTTACAGTTTGAAATACGTTCAGTCCGACAGGTACCCAAAAGAATCCGTAGATAATTCCTCTGGAAAACATCTAACAAAGCCTTCTGCGTCTGTCGGAGGGCTCACGTTTCTGAACCGTACTTACACTGTCATCACTATAGCTTACAATATTTTAATCTTATATTCCAATAAGACTCACAGGCTTATATTCCTATTTTTACGAGTTTTTTTTATAACTGAGAAAGAGCACCCTGGGACTGGGCTATTTTACCTTTAAAATCTTCACTGCATTCATCATCTTTACTAAAAATAAAATACCTATGTAAGTGAAGCTATGCACTTGATCGATCATCTCGTTACCCAACGTCACCTCAAGCTTCTATGACTTTGAATATTATACCATTTTGTGTCCCGCTGGTAAAATTGGGAAGAAAACAAAAAGGACTCATTGGTCTTTTTTTTCCAGACTGGTTCTAAAACCTAATCAACAATGATTTATCAAATCTATACAAAAAAGTAAAGGATCATAGCCATTACCCGTCCTCTTTAAAGATCAGGTATAAGGAAAAAACCTACAGCTTCCCTATATCATCTAACCTGCTAAGCATATTAGCTGTAAGTTCTTGAATGGTCGTCTTTTGTGCTAAAATTTTTTGAGATGTCAAAACAACACCTTAGCTTCTTCTGGAACTGACCTTTTAAATAAAAAAGAGTATGTTTAGGGGGTCTTGAAGTGCACTCTTAAGAAGGAGGTCAATTAATTCAAAATTCGTGGTATTAAAAATATTAACATATCCAAACTCAAAAATATAAACTTTGCTTTTATTCATAAATCCATTAAAAAAAAAAAAATGTATGTCAACATTGCCATCAACTATCTGCCGACTATAATAGACTTCTTTTTTTCGTTTCTAGTGACGGTCATCCTACATGCAGGGGGGGGCTACTCTACTTCTTTAGCCCTGAGTGTATGACAAAACGACTATTTTTAAATCAAAACACACTATGTAGATTCTCCATGACGTGTTTAAATGAACTGCGATTTAAGCTTAATCGATCAGTGACTGGCTGGGAAAATAATATATGACGTCTTTTAAATATGTACTTTAATTTTCTGCTTAGTGTGTTTTGATTTTGGGCTGTCTAGAACTATCAATCATTAATGCTGTATTTTGCATGTTAGTCGTCAGATTTGCAGCTGTGGCAAAATGACTATCTGCGTGGCTCTGGTATGGAGATGTACACTGACATGATAAGTCCATCCTTTGCGGGCATGACTTTCATCCAAGCGGCAGAGTAAGTCTTAGGCTGAGATATTGATAGTAATATTTGTTCTTCAAGAAGCTGTTTAATATCATATTATGTATCTCGGAAGCTTTCAGTGTATTTAACCTCCATATAGTTGTTATAAGGGTCATCCAAGCAGGTTCAGATGAAGGTCCTTGAGTGGCATGAAACCCAGAGAATGTGTTGAGAAACTCCGGCTCAATACACATAAGTATGATTATTTTTCTTCCCCAACTCGAATGATGTATGAAAATATTAAAGTAAAATGTTTTAAAAACAATTGAAATGTTGATACTTACATATTCTTAAGTTAAACTAAATGTTAACTAAATGCTTCTAAAGGAATTGAACATTAAAGCAAGATTTACCTAGAATTTTTTTTGGGGGGGGGGAGAGGGGAGGGGTTTACAAAAACTTAAAAAAACGCATCAAATTTTTATATGTATTTTTTTACGTTTTTACAAGTCCGACCCCCTCCCCCATAGATCCGGCCTTTTATTGAAGAAGCTCACTTTAAATGACGATATATAAGAATTTTTGAGTTGTTTATTTGGCCGACTTTTATATTGGTATGGAAAAATTCAAGTTTTATTGTGGTAAAGGAATTCTGACAGTTTGTTTAAACCATCTCTGAAGTTAAAAAGGTGAATTCAATTTGAAAACAATGCTTGAGCCAAGGAGGTGTTCAGAAGCTAAGTTTTGTTTTTATTTTAACAGTGGAGAGGGAGCCAACTGTATTTTTTTTACCCCAATAAATAATTAAGTTGTTCTTGTTTATTTTTTAATTCATTTTTTAGAATGAACAAATTCAAAATTTTAGAAAAAAACATAAGACCAGAGGTGTTAGCAGAAGCCATTTTTTAGGAGGGTGCAATTGTTAATAGTTTATTTAACTCATTATAGACCATGATTTTGTAACTTAGTGGGTAAGCAGTGTGGGCGCCAGTGGCGTACCCGTAGGGTACGCTACTGGCTTCAACATGTTTTGTTAAAAATAATTTTTATTATTTACGTTTCTGTCACTCTATCTCCTTCATCTAAGCCCCTACGAATCGCTCTTTACCTTTCCTCAATCTAGCCTTTAAACCTGTAATGTTAATTACTCTTATAAAAGTATTTTCTTTGTTTTTCTTAAGGTATAGAATCAATCAATGTATGTTAAGCTGAAAATATCTAATTGCAAAATTAAGTGGTTTTCTAGTCTTCTTCTTTAAGTACTTTATATTGAATTCGCTGAATTTATACGTAAGGAATAAATTTGACTCTATGGAACTCCAACTAAACTATTTTTTAAATTCTTAAAATGTGTGAAATAGTTCTTGAACTAAACCTAAATAGAAAAAATAACTTTAAATTAGCCCAATTTCTTGATTTGAAGAACTATTATACATAGAGTTATATTATCAGCTATGATTGATTAAGTAATTTCTAGCAAATTACATACAATTCCAAGGAGCAAGTTTGAATCAAATAATTATTTTAACAGATCAAATTTGGTTCAAAGGCTAGTTTGATATTCTTAATTCAAAGATTCCCTTTCTACCTACGTGTGCTTTCTAACTGTTTGCTTTTCTTTCTGTATAGTCTCCAGAAACGCCAAAGTGGCAAAACGATTATCTCCAAGGGACTGGTTGTGAAATGTATACAGAAACCCTTTCGCCATCCTTTGTGGGCATGACATTCCCTCAGGCTAGCGAGTAAGTTTTCTGGCTCGAGGTTTGCCTAAATAGAGGTATGGTAGAGATAGAGGCATGTCTTAACCCAGTTCTTTCGATCATATACGAGAAGTCCACCAAAGCGGAATGATGCATGTGGTAGAGAGCATGTTAACATGGATGCTCAGTTGGGAAAAGTGTAATAAATTTGTAACCGCTGTTTTATTGGATTCAATAGGCTTATTATTTAGAAGCCTTTTCTTACCAATGACAATTCAAATACAGAATAAATCAACTGAAGTTAAACTGCTTTTTTATGCCTCGGTAGTTGATTCAAATCAACTGCAGAGGGATTTCCAGCTGGCAGTAGAGCTATATTGTGAAAGTTTAAAATATTTTTACATTAAAAATGAAATGCATATAGATATAATACAATGAAAGATACAATGTTGCAAGAACAAAGTGTTGGATTATAAGAATTCACGCATGTGGCGTGTATTGTTTTAATCTCTATTCAAGTACGAATAGCAATTAAGTAGTATTATGTTTTATTTAGACTAAATAGCAAAAAAAACGGCTGTACAAAATTGAAATACCGGAATGATGCATGTAGTAGAAAGCATGTTAGAAATGGTTGTCAGTTGAGAAATAGTAACAATTATTTTTCAACTACAATTTTTATTTAAAAAAGACGGCTTCCGCAATTGAATATACTTTCGTGCTGATTAAAATTCATTTTCAAATAAATACTAAAATTTTCTTACTTATATATGGGGTTTTTTTGAAAAAAAAACACATAAAGCAATACAACAAGACACTTAATCCTCCTTAAGCTTCCGCTTGCTTGGAGTGACCCCCCTAAACATAGGAATAAAATTATATAAGGAGGAGAGAAGAAAGAAAGTGAGAAAAAATACGCATAGAAGATAAAAGTATACAATAATAAGTGACAAAAAAGTTAGATTGACATAGTTGAAAAAAATTAGGTGGAATAGAAGTAAAAAATGAGTCGAATAGAATTGCAAGTAGCAATGTGTAGCGTATATGCAGCCCCATGTTCAATGTAAAATTAATAGTTAGAAAATATTCTTTATAAAGAAGTAAAACAAGAAGTTGAAAAAATCGAAAGTCAGAAAAAAAGAAGAAAAAGCAACTATTTTGCATTCATTCCTAGAAAGCATTACAAATAAAAGCAATCAAAGTCTACTTTAGTTTTCCTCCGAACCCTCTAAAATTTTGTATTTCACAAGTCTATTTTTTAATTTTTTTACCAAATTTTGACATTTTAACATGAATTTATTTCTGTTAGAAAGAACATGATTTAAAAAATTAAATACTCATGCGTCATTGTGTCTAACATATCTCTATCCGCGGTATAACATTGGCTCTTCACTTCTGATGATAAAATATGATTATAAATTCACAAAAGAGGTTGAAAATGACAATTATAGCTAAGAAAATTTAAGTTCAGAGTCCCTGGCTTTTTACTTCTTTCTTACAGTGATAGAACTGAAATGAAAACAAAATAGAATATTAAAGTAAGTTGTACCAGCACCGTGTAGCACCGTGTCTAGAATGTTAAAGTAAGTTACTGCAGCATCGTGCAGCAAGTGTACCCGAACAATCATAAAAAAGGATGGGATAGCCCACATGTCCAAATTCAAATTCGCTCTGGAGTAGTTTTTCAATGCTTTCCATATGCCAAAAAAGAATTCAACCGGACTGTCGAGAATATACAAGCACAACAAGTGAAGAAATTATCAAATGATGGTAAGAATGACCCAGACATCCTTTGGAAGCGATTTCAATCAAACAGGGCTGATCTTGATATGTAAAGTTCCATTTATGATGAAAGTTGGGTAAACCATTACAAGCATGTGTTCGCGCCACCACCCAATGAGCTGCACTCCACTTTCAAATCTAAGTTAGAAAGACTTAGGAAGGTAGCTCAAAACTACACCGTTCTGCGATCATTATTTCTAAATGGCAGGTCAGGGGCGGATCCAGGTTGTTTTTTGGGGGGGGGGGGGCAAAATAGGTATGATCCGAAAAAAAAAATTAGGAGGTGGCAAAATAGGTTGATCCGATAAACTTGCGTTAGGAGCAAGTTTAATTAACGCAAACTTGGGTTAATTAAGCAAATTAAACTACTTTAGACAACGTTAGTGGGGGCGCCCCCCTCAACCCCCTGGATCCGCTATTGTGGCAGGTTGAAACAATTGTAAAGACATTGGAAAAGAACAAGTTTCTAAGGCTCGTTGGGATCACTCCAAGACACTTACAACGTGGCACAGAACTTCTACGTGAGTATTTAGCCCTACTGTTCGAGCAAGGACTCACTCCTGCCAACTTTCACAGTGGTCGCACGCCCAATATTGTGAAAAAGAATTAAGATACATGCTTTGTTAAAGCTATAGGCAATCACAGTTTTGTCAGTTATCAACAAGGTATTTGAGAAAGTACTACAGCCTCATAATATGTCACATGCCATGATAAGAAACAAACAGGTTGAATTCAGGAAAGGGTTAGGCTTTGAAGACGCCCATCGGCTACTAAAGAGACTCATAACAAACACATCTTTGGTAAAAAGTCACTATTTGTCTGCAGCGTAGACATTGCTGCTGCCTTCGACTCAATCGTCCACTTGTAAGCACTATGGTGTCTCTGAAATTCAAGTGCAGATCCCAAAATTGCCCTAGTTCTCCATGATTGGTACTCCCACACGCATATCCGTCTTGTCTTGGGAGGGGAAATATTAACTGGACATCGTAACCAAAAGCACACTGAGCCCATTGAACTTTCTAAGCGAGGTTGGCAAGGTTCTGCTCTAAGTCCCATCATGTTCAAGTCTGCAATTTATTCCATGACTAGACTCATTCGATAGACATTTTTTTTTATGAACGGCGTGGTCTCAGTTTGATTCATATGCAGATAATTTGTTGCTCCTAAGCAGCAGTCAAAGGAGTTCACAAGAGAATCTTCACCTGCTAGTGACCCTATACAGAAGAATATGACTGCGGGTCAACATTGAAAAAACGAAAATTAATGTTTTTAACAGTGCTAATCCGGCAGATGCTAATCTCGTGACTGGTAGGATCAGAATCCAGCAGGCCCAGTCAGTCAGACGTTTAGATTCACTATCCGATCGGCTTATGGGAAAACTGTCAAATGCAAGGTCACTGAATTGTTTTCTTATTTCTCATTGAATCGGTTTCTTATTTTAAACTCTTCACTGGCGTAGTCTCTCCCATAATCTGGTTTATATCGCCCTTGTGGGAAATGTTGTCTCTCACGGAGCGTCGAAAAATACTGAGCACTTATTACCGATATGCAAATTTTTGCTGGGACTTCCTCTCAGGTTCTCTAACACGGAGATCTCATCGATATGTTGAATATTCAGTCCATCAACAAAGGTTATCGAACTAGAGTGGACAGCTTTCGTGCGATCTCTTAGCAAGCTACACGATTCCCCGCTGACTCAACTATTTATATGATTGTGTGATTATTTGAATTAAGTTATAGCTCTGTATTTTTTTTTCTTTTTTTTATATGGTACTCTGCTTTTTTATCATTTTTATTGTAAGTGGGTACAAATAAATATACATTCAAGGGCACTAATTCAAGAAATATAGAGGGGACGATTTTTTTTTAACTTTTTAATGGAAATGCAAAAAACTCAAAATGTACATGGCAATTTAATCTTTACGTTCAATGGAAATACATTCAAGGACACTAATTCAAGAAATATAGAGGGGACAATGTTTTTTAACTTTTTGATGGAAATACAAAAAAAAATTAAAAAAATTCGGGGCAATTTTAATCTTTTGCTTCAATGGAAATATAAATGAAATGTGTTTTCCAAATCTTGGGGACAATAAAAATTATATAGCAATGTCCTTCTTCTTTTCCCATCTCCACTCCATCGGAATCCATAAAAGCAACTAAAAAACTTTAGAGGAATAAATGTCTAAACAATTACTTGGCTGTAACAAAGAAAGAAGAAAAAAAATGAATTAAAAAAGCCGTTTTTACGCAGCGGGGCTAAAATAGTATTGATCAATTGGTGCTAAAATAATGGAAAATAAGAAGCCATTTGCAGCTCTATTATAGCATTAAATAAAAAACAAGTTTTTATATTGAAAGTAAGGTACGACATTAAAACTTAAAACGAACAGAAATTATTCCGTATATGAAAGGTGGTGTCCTCTCCTCAACACCTCACTCGTTACACTAAATTTTTTATTGTTTTAAAAAATAGAGTCGTGAGAAAGCGTTACGCATGACTTACTTAAGGCTCTTGCCGAGGGTTTGGCGTAGAGAATGATGAGACCAGGCACCTCCAGGTTGACCTATCACTTGCCTAGCTTGCAGGTTCTTCCACCGGGACGTGGGCATCAGTGAGGAATTCATCGGCTTTGTCTTTCCACCTAGTGGGGGGGGGGGTCCTATGCGTTGCTTCCATCTGTGTAGGGTGGGGTCAAAATCGAATACGACCCGTGCTGGGGTGTCGCGTGACATGCGAAGGAGGTGGCTGTACCACCGAACGGTACGCTGGGTGAGCTCCGTTGAGAAAGAAGTTTGTGCCGTACGTGACAGGAGAGTCTGGCTGCTAGTGAAGTCAGTCCAGTGAAGTCCCTCGATTCTTCGGAGATGTTTCGTCTGTGCGACATCGATGGCGCTGAGGATTGATTTTGCAGCTGGCCACGTCTCCGCTCCATACGGCAGCACGGTGCTGATTGACGCATTGTAAATGCGCATTTTGGTAAAGCGGCTTATGTTTGGCTTTCGCCAGATGCTGCTAAGCCTCCCAACTAGTGCCGACAAAGAGTTACGCGTCTGAGAAAATTTGCCTTGTTTTATAAAAAAAGGGGAAACAGCCCCTAAAGGTGATAGAACTTTAATGAAAATTTCACCATCAGATTCAGCGTATCAGAGAACCCTACTACAAAAGTTTCAAGCTCCTATCTGTAAAAATGTGGAATTTTGTATTTTTTGCCAGAAGAAAGATCACGAATTTTTTTTTTTTTTTTTTTTTTTTTCAGGGGTGATCGTATTGAACCAGTGGTCCTAGAATATCGAAGGAGGACTCATTCAAACGGAAATTAAAAGTGTCCTTTTTTAAGTGACTAAAAAAATGAAGGGCAACTAGGCCCCCTCCAACGCTCATTTTTCCCATAGCCATCCGATCAAAATTTTCAGATAGCCATTTTGTTCAGCATGGTCAACAATTCAATAACTATGTCTTTGAGAATGCCCCACAGTCCCCGGGGGAAGGTCTGCAAGTTATAAACTTTGCCCAA
>JAQQPU010012964.1:0-25078 GCA_029168905.1 Artemia sp. Kazakhstan ARC1039
CAAACACATCCAATCAGAATTTTGAGATAGCCATTTTGTTCAGCGTATGCTACTTGATTTCCAGATAGAAAATATGTTTTTTAGGAGGACACTCCCCCACAACCATCAGGGCAAGGGTTTTAAGTTAAGCCCTGGGGGCATATAAGGTTTTTATAAGAAGGCGTTGTCGTAGAAACTTCAAAAAAGGCTCATTCGATTGGAAATTCAAAGGGCTAGTTCCCTTCTTAATAGTACAAATTGATTGGAGGGGATCTCGTCCCTCCCCAACGCCCATCATTCCCCAAAACACATCCAATCAAAATTATGAGAGAGCCATTTTGTTAAGCGTAGTTGATTTCCAGACAGAAAATATGTTTTTGAGGAGGACACTCCCCAACACCTCTCAGGGAAAGGGTTTTAAGTTATGTCCTGTGGTATATAAAGTTTTTATAGAAGGCGTTGTCGTAGAAACTTCAAAAAAGCCTCATTCGATTGGAAATCCAAAGGGCTAGTGCCCTTTATAATAGTCGAAAGTGATTGGAGGGCAACTAGCCCCCCCCCACGCCCATGATTCCCCAAACACATCCAATGAAAATTCTGAGATAGCCATTTTGTTCAGCGTAGTGGATTTCCAGATAGAAAATGTGTATTTGAGGAGGACACTCTCCCACAACCCTCAGGGCAAGGGTTTTAAGTTAAGCCCTGGGGGTATATAAGGTTTTTTATAGAAGGCGTTGTTGTAGAAACTTCAAAACAGGCTCATTCGATTGAAAATTCAAAGGGCTAGTGCCCTTTTTTTAGTCAACAGTGATTGGAGGGCAACTACCCCCCCCCCCCCTCCCCACACGCCTATCATTCCCCCAAACACATCCAATCAGAATTTTGAGATAGCCATTTTGTTCAGCGTAGGCTAGTTGATTTCCAGATAGAAAATATGTTTTTTTGGAGGACACTTCCCCACGACCCTCAGGGCAAGGGTTTTAAGTTATACCCTGGGGGCATATAAGGTTTTTATAAGAAGGCGTTGTCGTAGAAACTTCAAAACAGGCTCATTCGATTGGAAATTCAAAGGGCTAGTTCCCTTTTTTTAGTCAAAAGTGATTGGAGGGCAACTACCCCCCCTCCCCACTCTCCCATCATTCCCCCAAACACATCCAACCAGAATTTTGAGATAGCCATTATGTTCAGCGTAGGCTAGTTGATTTCCAGATAGAAAATATGTTTTTTTGGAGGACACTTCCCCACAACCCTCAGGGCAAGGGTTTTAAGTTATACTCTGGGGGCATATAAGGTTTTTATAAGAAGGCGTTGTCGTAGAAACTTCAAAACAGGCTCATTCGGTTGGAAATTCAAAGGGCTAGTTCTCTTGTTAACAGTACAAAGTGATTGGAGGGGAACTAGCCCTCCCCCACGCCCATCATTCCCCCAAACACATCCAATCAAAATTTTGAGATAGCCATTTTGTTCAGCGTACTTGATTTCGACATAGCAAATATGTTTTTGAGGAGGACACTCCCCAACAACTCTCAGGGCAAGGGTTTTAAGTTGTGTCCTGGGGTATATAAAGTTTCTATAGAAGGCGTTGTCATAGAAACTTCAAAAGGGGCTCATTTGATTGGAAATTCAAAGGGCTAGTGCCCTTTTTAATAGTCGAAAGTGATTGGAGGGCAACTAGTCCCCCCCACGTCCATCATTCACCCAAACACATCCAATCAGAATTTTGAAATTTTGAGAGCCATTTTGTTCAGCGCAGACTAGTTGATTTCCAGATAGAAAATATGTTTTTGAAGAGGACACTCCCCCACAACCCTCAGGGCAAGAGTTTTAAGTTATGCCCAGGGGGCATATAATGTTTTTATAGAAGGCATTGTTTTAGAAACTTCAAAAACAGCTCATTCGATTGGAAATTCAAAGGGCTAGTGCCCTTTTTAATTGTCAAAAGTTATTAGAGGGCAACTAGCCCCCCCTCTCCCCTTCGCCCATCATTCCCCCAAACACATCCAGTAAAATTTTGAGATAGCTATTTTGTTCAGCGTAGTTGATTTACAGATAGAAAATATGTTTTTGAGGAGGATACTCCGCCACAGCCCTAAGGGCAAGGCTTTTAAGTTATGCCGTGGGGACATATAAGGTTTTATAGAAGGCGTTTTCGTAGCAACTTCAGAAAAGGGCTTATTCGATTTGAAATTCAAAGGGCTAGTGCCCTTTTTAATAGTCGTAAGTGATCAGTAATATTTTTTGTTGTTGTTGTTGTTTAGCCCAGGGCACTTCGTATCGAAGGAGTTGTCGTGGGAACTTTGAAAGGGGCTCATTCGATTGAATATAGAAAGGTCTGATGCCCTTTTTAATTGTCAAAAGTGGTTGGGGGCCCCCTTCCACTCCCACCCTCCCATTTGCCCATTATGTTTAAAAAATAAACGTTGCCTTAAGATTAAATCAAAATGTACTGTGATAATGCTAATTCCGAATAAGGCGTCTCAGCAGTATCCCAAGGACGACTAAGGGTATTATGTTCAAACTTTCGAGGCTACTTCTGCTCTTAAAATTTAGCCAAATCAAAATTTGCACTTTACTGAAAAAATAAAAATGAATGTGCATTGTCAGTTTAATATACATATACTGATATTTAGTAATCTAAATGTTAAAATTATTTGATTTATTAATGTTATGAAAGTAAAAACATTTATATTTTTTTCAGTAAAGTGCAAATTTTGTTCTGGCCTTGGGAAGGCATAGGGGTTTTGCGCTCAACTTATGGTAATTTCTGCTCGTTTTGAGTTTGACTCGGTTATTTATTGTCATTTGTGTTTGTTTTGGGTTTCATTTATTTATAGATGCTGATTTGTGGTAGTTTCGAGCTTGGTAGATTATTTGATTTTATTTTTGCTAATTTTTTGTTTAATGGAGTTCTTTACTTTTCTTTGAAAAACTTATTTTGTGGAAAAAGTTTTTTTAATTAATTTAAGTAAGAGAATGATACTTTTACCGTTTGGGAAACGATCAGTAGTCATACTCTTGTTTGTAGTGAAGACACCATTCATTAGAAGTACATAACCCCAATTCTTTCGGAAAGAATTGGTGAAAAAAAAACTTTCGGAATGATTTTTTTTAATTAGTATTTATTCGTTTTTTTATTGCAAAAAGTTTCAAGTTTTTTAAAAACTCCTAATTTCAAAATAAGATTTTTCTTCAACATCAAACTTTCATCAAAGTATCAAAACTAATATCAAAGTAACAATATCAAAGTACTAAATTATCAAAGTAAAGAAAGGATCAAAGTGAACAAGGTATCAAAGTATCATAGTAACAATAAACAACTTTCACAACTTACAGCCCTTGCACCGTATATCGAAGTTACCACGTAAATCACTAAATCGAAGTATCAAAGTAAACGAAAGATCAAAGTAACAATAGTTATGTTCTATAGATCAGAGCCATTTCCTCAGGGCTGGGAGGGGTCAACCCCTGAAACATAGTGATTTGACCTTTGAACTATTTTGAACAAAATGGCTATCTCCAAATTTTGACCGGATATTCTTTGGGAAAGTGGGCTGTGGGCTATTTGGCCATTGATCCCTTTTGACTCTTAAAAAAGAGCTAAAAGTCTCAATTTCCGATCGAATGAGCCGTCTCCAAAGTTAATCCTACCACCCTTTCTACACAGCCTTGTATTTTAATAATGGAAAACTTACATAAGTTACAATCCTTGCTCCGGGGGCTGGGAAAGATTTCTCAACCCCTAAGTTATAGTAATTTGAATTTTGGTCTATTTTGAGCAAAATTGCCATTTCAAACTTTCATTCCATTCATAAGAAGCATTTGGAGAACAAAGGCACGAGAGGGGGGGGGGGCTTGTTACTTTTTGATCACTTTCGATTCTTAAGAAATTACAACTTACATAAGTCACAATTCTTGTCCTGGGTGCTATGGAGGATTTCTCAACCCCTAATTTATAGTACTTTGAATTTTTGATTATTTTGAACAAAATGGCTATCTCGAAATTTTTATCGGATGTATTTGGGAAAAAAGGCGCGGCTGAGGGGGGATACCCTCCGATCACTTTTTTTGACTCTTATAAAGGTAACTAAAACTTTTAATTTTTAATCAAACGAGCCATATCTGAAGTTTATACGACAACCCCTTGCATAAAACCTTATATGCCCTCGAGGAATAGTTTACAACACTTGCCCCTGGGCTCTGGAGGGATGTGTCGGCCCCGGAGTTTTGCTATTTGAACTTTAAACTATTTTGAACAAAATAGCTGTCTCAAAATTTTGATTGGATGCGTTTGGGGGAAAGGGGCCTTGGGCGGGGAAGGGGCTAGTTACCCTCCAATCCCTTTCAGCTCTTTAGAAGGGCACTAGAAATTCTTATGTACAATACAATAAGCCCCCTCCGAAGTTTATGTGACCATCCCTTCCATAAGAACCTTAAATGCCCCCAGGGCACATTTTACAACACTTGCCCCTGTATGGGGGCAAGTGGAGGGGGGCTGTCTTATCCCTGGAGTTTTTCATCTATTTTGACTGTCTAAAAATTTGACTGTATAGTGGCTGTATAAAAAATTCGATTGGACGCAATTGCGGGAAAGAAGGTTGGGAGGGAGGGGGGCTAGTCACCATTGGATCAGTTTTGATTCTTAAAAGGTTAGTCAGAACTTTCAATTTCTAATCCTTTGAGTCGCCTTCAAAGTTTATACGACCACCTCTTCCATAAAAACCTTATATGCTCTCGTGGCATAAGTTACAACCCTTCCCCTGGCTCTGAGGGGGGGGGGAGTTTTGTTGACAATGAAGTTTTGTTATCTTATCGTTGAACTATTTTAGACAAACTGGCTATCTCAAATGCATTTGGGAAAAAGAGGGTGGATGGTGTTTGTGTCAGGGGAGTGGGAGATACCCTCCGTTAACTTTTGACTCATAAAAATCTCTGGTGGGTTGTGTTGACCCTGGAATTTTGTTATCTAACGTTTGAACCATTATAAAAAAAATGGCTAATGCAAAATTTGTATCGGATGGATTTGGGGGAAAACGGCTAGGGAGGGGGGGGGGGGCTAGTTGCACTCGGATCTCTTTCGATTCTTAAAAAATGAACTAGAACTTTCAATTTTTAATGAAACGAGCCACCTTCAAAGTTCGTACGACCGCCTCTTACATAAAAACCTTATACACCTCAGGGGCATAACTTAAAACATTTGCCCCTGGGCTCTGGGGGGTTGTGTCGACCCCGGAACTTTTTTTATCTAATGTTTGAACTATTTAAAATAAAATTATCTCAAAACTTGTATCGGATGGGTTTGGGGGAAAAGGGCTAGGGGGCTAGTTGCCATCGGATCTCTTTTGACTCTTAAAAAGTGAACTAGAACTTTCAATTTCCAATGAAATGATCCCTCTCCGACATTTATACGACTATCCCTGCCATAAGAACCATATATGCCCCCAGAGCATGACTTCCAACGCCTACCCCTGTGCTCTAGACGGTTGCTTTTATGAATTATCTCAACACTTGTATCGGATGGGTTTGGGGGGAAAAGGGCTAGGGGGCTAGTTGCCATCGGATCTCTTTTGACTCTTAAAAAGTGAACTAGAACTTTCAATTTCCAATCAAATGAGCCCTCTCCGAAATTTATACGACTATCCCTGCCATAAGAACCATATATGCCCCTAGAGCATGACTTCCAACGCCTTCCCCTGGGCTCTAGACGGTTGCGTTGACACAGGAGTGATTCTTATCTGACCTTTGAACTATTTTTAACAAAATAGCTATCTTAAAATTTTATTGGATGGGTTTGGGGGAAAAAGAACTTGGAGGGGCTAGTTACCCTCGGATCTCTTTTGACTCTTAAAAGTAAGCTAGAAATTTCAGTTTCCAATCAAATGAGCTCTCTCTGAATTTTGTACGAGCATCCTGTCATAAGAACCATATATGCCACATAGACATCACTTACAACGCCTGCCCCCGGGCCTTTGGGGGTTGTGTCAACACCGGAGTTTTTGTTATCTGACCTTTGAACTATTTTAAAACAAAGGATATCTCAAAATTTGTATCGGATGGTTTGGGGGGAAAAGGACATGGGGGGACAGGTTGCCCTCCAATATCTTTTGACTCTAAGAAAAGTGAACTAGAACTTTCAATTTCCATTCAAGTGAGCCCTCTCTGAAGTTTATACGGGCATCCTTTCCGTAAGAACAATTTATGCCCTTAAGCATAACTTATAACACCTACCCCCGGGGACTGGGGGAGGTGTATCAACACCGGAGTTTTTCTTATCTGACCTTTAAATTATTTTTAACAAAACAGCTATCTCAAAATTTTTCTCAGATGTGTTTGGGGGGAAAAGGGCGTGGGCGATGGCTAGTTGCCATCGGATCTGTTTTTTACTCTTAAAAAGTGAACTAGAACTTTCAATTTTCAATCAAAGGAGCCCTTTCCGAAGTTTACTTTACTGAAAAAATTCTTTTAAATGTTTAAATTTTTTTAACTTTAAGAAATCAAAAATTAGTTAAAATTTTAAGGAATAAATATCAGCATATTTATATTAAACTGACGTTGCACATTTTTTTTCAGTAAATTCATTTGATTTTTTTCAGTAGGGTACAAATTAAATTCTGGCTTTTATGAAGCATAGGGTTTTAGAACCCTACTCATATTAATTTCTGCTCGTTCTGAGTTCGACTCTGTTATTTATTTTAATTTCGGTTTGTTTTGGGTTTCATTTATTTATTGATACTGATTTGTGGTAGTTGAATGCTTGGTAGATTATCTTATTCTATTTTTGTTCATTTTTGGTTTAATGAAGTTCTTTACTTTTTTTGAAAAGCTTATTTTGTGGGAAATTTTTTTTTTTTTAATCAATTTCTGTTCGTTTCTATTGACATAGTCTTTTTCAGGAAAAAAGAATGAGCTTCTTATAAAGTTATAAAACCACCCCTTCCATAAAAACCTTAAGCATCCCCTGGGCATAACTTGCAATCCTTGCCCCTAATCTCTGAGGTTTCTTTCAACCCCAAAAGCCATGTTATATTATATTTAGACTATTTTGAATATAATGTCTATCTCAAAATTTCTATTCGATGCATTTCGGACGATGCGACAGGTGTGTGTGTGTGTGGCGGGGGGGGGGGGGGTAGCTTCCCACCGATCACTTTGACTCTTAAAACCAGCACTAGAGCGTCTGATTACCAATCCGAGAAGCCCCCTATAAAGTTTAAATGACCCTACTTTCTATAAAAAACCTTATATGCCCTCAGGGCATAACTTACAACCTTAGCCCTGAGGGCTGTGGTGGGGGGAGGGTCATACTCAAAAACATAATTTCCAGACCCTTCAACAACGTTCAACAAAATACCTATATCAAAATGTTGATTGGAAGTGTTTGGGGAAATGATGGGCGTGGGGGCATTCGCCCTCCGATCGCTTTTGACCATTAATAAGGGCCCTAGCCCTCTCAATTCCCAATTGGATGTGTCATTTTGAAGTTTATACGAAAACGCTTTCAATAAAAACCTCATATGCCCCCAGGGCATAACTTAAAACTTTTGCCCTGGGGGGTTTGTCATCCTCAAAGACATTATTTCTGAACCTTTCAACTACGTTGAAATAAAATTACTATCTCAAATTTTTAATTGAATGTGTTTGGAGAAATGATAAAGTGAGAGGGGGGTTAGTTGCCCTTCAATCACTTTTGACTATTAAAAAGGGCACTACCCCTTTCAATTTACAATCGAATGAGCCCTTTTTAAAGTTTCTACAACACATTCTATAAGAACCTTTTATGCCCACAGAGCATGCTTACAATCCTTGCCCTGAGGGTTGTGGAGGGGACCTAATTTCCAGAAATTTAAACTACGTTGAAAAAAATGGCTATCTCAAAATTTTGCTTTGATGTGTTTGGGAAAAATGGTGGACGTTAGAAGTGGGTTAGTTGCCCTTCAATCACTTTTGACAATTAAAAGGGCACTAGCCCTTTCAATTTCCAATCGAATGAGCCCTTTTTGAAGTTTCTACAACAGCACTTTTTATAAAAAGCTTATATGCCCCCAGTGCATAACTTACAATCCTTGCCCTGAGGGCTGTGGGGGAGTTTTCATCGTCAAAGACCTAATTCCCAGAACTTTCAACTACCTTGAAAAAATGGCTATCTAAAAATTTTGATTGGATATGTTTGTGGAATTGGTGGGCGTAACAGGGGGGCTAGTTGCCCTCTAATCACTTTCTACTATTACAAAGGGCACTAGCTCTTTCAATATCCAATTGAATGAGCCCTTTTTGAAGTTTCTACAAAAAAATTCTATCTAAAGCTTATATGCCCCAGGGTATAACTTACAACCCTTGCCCTGAAGGCTGTGGGGGATCCTCAAAGGAATATTTCCAGAACTTTCAACTACATTAAAAAAATGGTTATCGCAATATCTTGGATGGATGTGTTGGGAGAAATGGTGAGTTTGAAAGGGGGGAGGTAGTTGCCCTCCAATCACTAGTAATTTCAATTTCCAATTTAATGAGTCCTTTTTGACATTTCTACGACAACGCTATCTTTAAAAACCCTGTAAGGCCCCAGGACATAACTGTCAACCCTTGCCCTGATGGGTGTGGGCGGTTTGTCAAGACATAATATCCAGAAATTTCAATTACGTTGAACAAAATGGCTATCTCAATATATTGATTGGATGTGTCTGGGGGAATGGTGGGCGTGAGAGGCTAGTCGCCCTCCAATCACTTTCGACTATTAAAAAGGGCACTAGCCCTTTCAATTTCCAATAAAATGAACCCTTTTTGAAGTTTCTACGACAACACTTTCTATTAAAACCGAACATGCCCCCAGGTCCTTTGCTACAGGTCCCTACAACCCTTGCCCTGAGGGCTGTAGGGAGGGGGGAGGTTGTCATTCTCAAAGGCCTAATTTCCAGAGATTCCAGATCTCAAAACTTGATTGGATTTGTTTGGGGAAATGGTGGGCGCGAGAGGGGGGTTATTTGCCGTCCAATCACTTTCTACTATGAAAAAGGGCGCTAGTCCTTTTCATAGGTCTTTGAGGATTGTTATCCTCAATGACGCCATTTCCAGAATTTTCAAAAACGTTGATAAAAATGGCTATCTCAAAATTTTGACTGGATGTGTTTGGGGAAATGGCGGGCGTGAGCGTGAGCCTTTTAGCTATGCTAAACAAAATGGTTATCTAAAAATTTTGATTGGTTGTGTTAGGGGAAGTGGTGGGCGTGAGAGGGTGGTTAGTTTGCCACCGATCACTTTCGGCTATAAAAAAGGGCACTCGCCCTTTTCATATGTCTTTGAGGATTGTCATCCTCAAAGACGCAATTTACAGAATTTTCAACTACGTTGACCAAAATGGCTATCTCAAAATTTTGATTGGATGTTTTTGGGGAAATGGCGGGCATGAGAGGAGGGTTAGGTGCCATCCAATCCCTCTCTACTATGAAAAAGGGCACTAGCCTTTTTCCTAGGGTTGTGGGGGGTTTTTCATCTTCAAAGACATAATTTATAGAACTTTCAACTATGCTTAACAAAATGGGTATCTCAAAATTTTGATTGGGTGTGGTTGGGGAAATGGTGGCCGTGAGAGGGTGGTTAGTTGGCCTCCGATCACTTTCGACTATTAAAAATGGCGTTATCCCATTTCAATTTCAATCGAATGAGCCTGTTTTGAAGTTTCTGTGACAAAACTTTCTATAAAAACTTTATATGCCCCCAGGGCATAACTGCGTCTTTGAGGATTCTCAAATAGCTGTGTTGCATAACTGCGTCTTTGAGGATCTGTAAATTGTGTCTTTGAGGATTGTCATCCTCCAAAGACACAATTTAAAGAATTTTCAACTACGTTGAACAAAATGTCTATCTCAAAATTTAGATTGGATGTTTTGGGGCAAATGGCGGGCGTGAGAGGGGGATTAGTTGCTCTTCAATCACTTTTGACTATTAAAAAGGGTGCTATCCCATTTCAATTTCAATCCTTTGAGCCCTTTTTGAAGTTTCTGCGACAACACTTTCTATAAAAACTTTATATGCCCCCAGGGCATAACTTACAACCCTTGCTCTGAGGGATGTGAGGGGGGTTGCCATCCTCAAAGACATAATTTCCAAAACATTAAATTACGTTGAACAAAATGGCTATCTCAGAACTTTTATTTGATGTGTTTGGGGAAATAATGGGCGTGAGAGGGGGGTTAGTTGCCCTCCAATTCCTTTCGACTATTAAATAGGGCACTAGTCCTTTCAATTTCCAATCGAATGAGCTCTTTTAGAAGTCTCTACGACAACACTTTCTATAAGACCCTTATATCTCCCCAGGGGATAAATTACAACCCCTGCCCTGAGGGCTATGGGGGGGATTCATCCTCAAAGACATAATTTCCAGAACTTTCAACTAAGTTGAGAGAAATGGATGTCTCAAAATTTTCATTGGGTGTGTTTTGGGAAATGATGGGCGTGAGAGGGGTTTAGTTGCCCTCCAATCACTTTCTCCTATTAAAAAGGGCACTAGCCCGTTCAATTTCCAATCTAAGGAGCCCTTTTTGAAGTTTCAATGACAACCCTTTCTATAAAACCCTTATTAGCCCCCAGTGCATAACTTGCAACTCTTGCCCTGAAGGCTGTGGGGGGAGAGTCCTCCTCAAAGACATAATTTCCAGATCTTTCAACTACGTTGAACAAAATGGCTTTCTCAAAATTTTTATTGGATGTGTTTGGGGAAATGGTGGGCATTGAAGGGGTGTTAGTTGCCTTCCAATCACTTTTGGCTATTAAAAAGAGCACCAGCCCTTCCAATTTCCAATCGAATGAGCCCTTTTCGAAGTTTCTGCGACAACTCCTTCGATACGAAGTGCCCTGATCTAAAATCAAGAAATTAAAAAAAAAACAATAATAATACATTGTGCCGACATCGTTCTTTACTTAGGCAGCGCTATTGCGCTGCCTATGAAAATAGTTCTATTTAGAAAATTGTTGGCTGCAGATTTAAAAATTTTGCTAAGCTCTATTACATTCACAAAATAATTTACTTTAAGTTCACCAATTATATTACTTCTTCTTTTTTAGTTTGTACTACATTAAAAAATAATCTGTTATAAATTTACCGGTTTGGCCAAAGCTTTACCAAATTAAAAAAATTACCAATTTCGCCCAATTTCAGTAGATCAACAAAATATTAGGCTGTGAATTTAGCAGTTTCAATACGTTGTAGTTCATATTTGTCTTTCATTGCTAAACTTGAACATAACAAAGTAAACAGATTAAATTTGCTAATTTTATTGTGTGTGTCAACTAAGTTTAGGCCTCATCTGCTTTAGTAAGATTAAGTTAAAATTATATAATCTTAATAAATTTAGAAAAAAAGAGCATCCTAATTTTCTTCATAAAATTTCCAAAAAAAGCTAGCAGTAAAGTTTTTTTCACTATCTGCTCATGTTATCATTGCCTTTCAACTGCAAATCAAGAACTAGTTTATAGTCATCATCCAGTATCCCTAGAACAATCGTAACTAATGCATACAACTTTTTCCAAGCAATCCTCCAACACATACTGCAAAGTTTATTTTACGATAAAGAAACCAAAGAATCCTTGGGAATACTAATCATACATTTAAAAAGCTAAAGAAAAAGGTTCAAACATAGGTCAATTGTGGAATTCGGAAATGGCGTTTCTAGTATGTACTTAGAAACGATGGATATAATGTCTCTGAGCAGGCCTGTGTCAGATTTTGTTTCGGGACGACGGAATTTGCCAGGCTCATGAATTTCAATATGTAAGGTGTTAGCAAGTGGTTTTGACCCTAGGATCTAGTTTTAGTCCCTCTAATTATATGGAATCCGAGAACATTGAAATTAGAAACCCTGGAATTTAGAACTCATAGAAACCATTGTATTATTCTGATTTCAAGTTTCGATACCTCTGTGCTAAAGTTTGTCATTTGAGCCACTGTTTTAAGTGGGAACTTTGCATAATTTAGTACCCTTCCCTTTGAGACAGTATTGTTGCTGTCCGTAGAATTGTCATTTCTTAAAAAAGATTTGTCCATCACTATTTAGGGGTAATTTTTGGCGTATATATTTCTTGATTTCGATTGCCTATCTGAAAGCTTGCAATAGGCCTTTAACAAAGGCAGTCATGAAGGTATTTTCAAACAAAATGAAATAGTATAGGTTGTCGTAGACGTGTTGGGCCAAGACAGAATAGAGATGCCGGAGAAACGTATTTGAGCCCTTTTTTTAACGCACTTATTCATACGAATTTTTCACTTTTATAACATAATACTTCGCAACTTAATAAAATGTCAGATGATACCAGACCTAATAATGTTCAAATAAATTTCTCTGGTGTCTTTATTAAGGGCTGATTTTTTATACATATACTTCTGAATTTAGATGGGCTCTCTGAAAAATTGCAATAGACCTTTAACAGAGGCAATCATGAAGGCATTTTCAAACAAAATGAAATGGGGTCGGTTGTCGTACACGTGTTGGGCCAAGGCGGAATAGAGAAAGTCTACCGGAAAAACTTATTTGAGCTCCATTTATAATAAACTTATTAATACGGATTTTTCACTTTTAAATCATAATATTTTGCAACACAATAAAATGTCAGACGATGCAAGACCTGGTAAGCAATTAGCTTTTAAAGGTAATTAAATAAAATGAACTCAGATTTAGGTCCTTGAATTACCATTCATTAGCGGATTTTTTATTCAGTTACCCTTTCAACGTTACAATTTGGTTTTTATTTATTTTAGTGGTTTTGTTTTACGGTCTTTTATCATTTTTCTATCTTCGCACTGAGGACGGCCGAGCGGAGATCTCGGCCGAAATATTTGCATTGCATTTTACTTTTTCAATGGCTGGAAAAATAGCCTCTTTTTTTCTTCTGCTGAAGCGTTTTCTCATCTTGAAAAAGTGGTTCGGTACCATCTGGTCTATTTATCACTAAAAAAGATACTTGAATTCAGAGTTTTTGATTAAATTAGGCCTATCAAAACCTTTTCCGGTTATCCGTTCTATATTGTGAGGCTGGCCCAGCCTGGCTGGGAGGGGGGACAAAACATGGAAGACATAACATGCGTTGCTCTTTTCTAAATTTACACTATTGTACAAACCTACGATATAGAGCTCCGGACTTGTGATTCTATATTTGTGATTCTATATTCTGGCCTTGTTTTTTGCACAGGTTTTATGAATTACTAACATAGATCAGGAGGGAAAGCATGCGAAAGGAGAAAAATTGATTTTCTGGGTCGCTCCAAATAAGAAGACTAACTTTATCGAACTTTTATCAGTAAAAAAACAGCATAACCCTGCTCATGTTAAATTATTGAGTTTAAAACATTGAGCTTGGTTAGAAGTAGATCCACACGAATCTATTATGTGAGAGGGATTCATTTATCGAAACATCAAAAAAGGCAAAGTGTGTTATACTAAGGGAGAAACATACGAATATAGTCAAAGAACCGTGCAGATTCGGGTAGGAGTTGACCCAGCAAGACCTTGGGTAGTTGCCGTCTTATTTACCTTAAACTTCTTTTTCAAGTTCTCAGTTTCAGGCTTGAGGTTATTAAGTTTACAACGTGAAGACCCACTGTACCATATTAGAAAAAAAAACATAACACTTCAATTGGACCAGGAAAACCAATCTTCAAATATTTTTGTCCTGTGTTCTGTAATTCTATGGTTAAGAAATCACTAATATATTTTAGACATCAAAGAAATCTAATTTTCCTTTTGATGCCCCTATAGAAGTTTCAGTACCTTTTTGAAAATTTTGTGTGCATTCTAACAGCCTTTGTAAGAAATCTGCCGAAAGACACATCAAAAGCGAGCTTTCGACTGTATTTTTTCATTGAAATAATGTTGGTGATATTTCCCAATTTATATTCCATAAAACAGTTTCCGACCAAGCTTTTAATCAGGTTTATGAAAGTCAAAACTGCTATACCGCATCATTAGACCTTCAAAACATTGCCTTTAAAGTACTAAAGTCATAAAAATGAAACTTTTTGTCCGGTCTGGGCCAGTCCTTGGTCTACTGTTACCTGAAAACCACGATTTTATAAACTTTTAGTTTTTGATTGTTAAGAATAATGAATATTTAGGGCAGTACAACATTTTCGTCAGTGTTGCCACATTGAGCAAGGAAAATAAATAAGCGAAACTAATTAGTTAAGTTTGACAATGTTTTTTGTCTGTAAAAAATTTTAACATTAGCAATTTATTTATCCAAATATAAATACACCTTCGAATGAAAGCTGCGCCCTTTTAATGTTTTTTCTGCCATTTGTTTATACCTTATTTTTTTGGTGTTTTTTCGCCCCATTTCTTTTCTTTAAATTGGCACCCGCTGCTACCAAAAACTGCATAACTGCATATGGAGTTTTTTTTATCCCTTTTTCTGCTTCTGAAATCTAACCACCTCTTAAAATCTGTATCAAAATATCTACTTAACTTTAGTAAATAAAAGAAAACCCATATTAATGTCCCTCCATGCCTGCAGCATAACATTTAAAACATTCATTTTATTCTTTTTCCTGTCCTCTTCCTTTCTTTCCCCCTTTTTTTTGCTTCTAATCTAACCATCTCTGAAAATCTATATTAAAACATCTATGTTCTTCTAGTAAAAAAGGAAACAAATAGCAATGTCCTTTCATGTCTGCAGCATAACTATTAAAAACAATCATTTCTTCCTGTTCCTCTCCTCCTCCTCTCTGTCTCTTTTTTTTTCTTCGAAAATCTAACCACCCCTTAAAATCTATTTTAGAACATCTACCCTCGTATAGTAAAAAATGAAACCATTAGCAATGTCTGTTCATGCCTGCAGCACAACTATTAAAAACAATCATTTCCTCCTCTTCCTCTCCTCCTCCTCTCCGTTTCTTTTTTTTGCTTCGAAAATCTAACCACCCCTTAAAATCTATATCAAAACATCTGCCCTCTTATAATAAAAAAGGAAACCGTTAACAATGTGTGTTCATGCCTGCAGCATGACATTTTGAAATAATTTCATCCTGTTCCTCTCCTCCTCCTCCCCTTCTCTGTTTTTTTTTCTTCTAGAATCAAATGACCTCTTAAAAATCGTATTAAACAGAAAAAAGAAAGGAAACCGACAGCAATGTCTGTCCATGCCTACACCATAATGTTTAAAAAAAAACTTAAAATTTCATTCTGCTCTTCTCATCGTCCCCCTCTCTCTTTTTTGTTTCTAGAATCTAACGATACTCTAAAAATATACATCTACCTACTTCTAGTAAATAAAAAGAGGAAATTTATAGCAATTTGTGCTAAGACCTGCAGCATAACATTTTAAAAATCATTTCACTTTATTCCTCTCCTCCTCCTCCCTTCTTTTTTTGCTTCTAGAATTAAATAACCTCTTAAAATTTATATTTAATATCTACCTGCTTCTAGTAAAAAAGAAACTGAAGTCTGTCAATGTCTGCACCAGAACAAATAAAAAAAATTTCTAAGAAATCCTCTTCCAAAATATTTTTTCATACAATGTGACTGGGCTATTCTCTTTAATTATTGAGAATAATTAGCTTAGTTAATCCTTTGGAAACTTACCCCAACAAATTCCTTAATTACATTACTCAGATAATCATTGACGTTTAAGGACGTAGATCTAGGAAGCATTATCCATAACACCGATCTTTCACTTTTACTAAGTTGACACTATTTCACAAACTGAACTGAGAAGCACTGATTTTGTCCATCTTTCTTTCAGTCATGCTCTAGGGTCTAAGCTCTTTCCAGGTTGAGAAAAATCTCCTGCATTGGTTTAGCTGGAAAGAATGATGATTTAGTCAACTACTAGAAGTGGTCAAAATAATTTGAACTTGAGAGCTTGTTTTCTGGACCTAAATCATAATGCATAAAACAAAAGGGTGTATCTCATGTATCGCAACTTAAAGAAAAGAGTAAATAAGGCTTATAAGCTTTTAAGGAGAATAACTTTAACCCAAGGTTTTAATGTCAAAATCTGTAAAAACTTTCATTTTTAGCTCTAAAATATGGCTTCAAATTTGTATTAATGACTTACTTAGGAAAAGATTAACGTTTAGCTTTAAATCATTTCCTTCAATTGGTATATAACGATTTATTTAGGATTAAAATTTTTGGTATCTAATTTTAAAATATGGCCTCAAATTGGAAATACTTACCAACTTAGGTCTTCTCTGTAATTAAAAAGAAAAACTGTTTTTTAAAAGAAATTAAGGAGCAACATTAAAACTTAAAACGAACAGAAATTATCCCTTACATGAGGGGGGTTTGCAGAGTCATTCCGTAACCCTTGCTCTTCATGCTAAGGTCTTAAATGTTCTTTAAAAATACTTCTCGTTCCAAATCAACGGTCCTTACGATTGATCAGTCTTCTTAAGGAATTGTGACAAAAAAGAAAAGTTTAGCGTAAAGAGTAAGGGTCGAGGAAGGGGCAGTTCCCTTGATATGGGGAATAATTTATGTTGAATTTAGGTTTTTGTGTTACTCCTTACTTTCAGTTGAAAATTTTTTTTATATTTAAATTCTGACCGTTTTTCAAGTTATACCAGGAAATGCACTCCTCCAACGTGTAAAATTTCCCCAAAAAACTTTCCGTGTAATTCTCAATAACCAGTACTAGATGTGAAAAAGGGAACTTGTATAACATACAGTCCTTACCAAAGGGACTAAGGGAGGCCATATAATCCCCAAGGCTATATTTATTGTAACAACTTAGAATTTCTTCACGGACCACTATGCTTTTTTTTGCTATGCTGCATCAAATGCAGCATAAATGCTTTTGATCGCATGTATTTGGAGAAAAATGGGTATGAAAGCCGGGCTAGTTGCCCCGTGATATTTTTTGGTCACTTAAAAAGAACACTAGAACCTGTTATTTCCGTTAAAAATAGCCCTCTTCTGATCTTTTAGAACCATTGGCTCAATACAACTACCCCTGGAAAAAAAATTTGACAAGCATTCGTGGCCATCTTCTGGCACAAAATACAAAATTCCACATTTTTGTAAATAGGAGCTTGGCACCTCTACACTAAGGTTCTCATGTATACTGGTTTTGATGGTGGGATTTTCATTAAGATCGCTTGATGTTTTGGGGGTGTTTCTCCCCTTTTTCAAAAATCATGCAAATTACGTAGCTTTAGATTTTTCGAAAACAACATAAAAAGATAATTTTCTTAGGCATTTGTTTTATCAATATTCGGTGTTTTAGAGATTTGGTTTCTATTGGGCTGAATATTGGTTGTACCTTCCTTACGCTTCGGTAGCACAAACCGTTTGAAAACTGCATTATCTAGCCCTAAAGTAGAATAAGGGGTACCAGCCCTGATGGAAGTCCATATAAGGACATTGACCTACTTTCGAGGGTGAAGCAACATGCACAATGAATACAACCAGGACATAATCATTGACCTCCATTGAATTTGCCCTGAATTTATGTAACAGGATGTTATTGAAAACAAAGTACTGTGTTATCAGTGATGACACAATTTTGCATTGAGACATTGCTTATATTGATCGCGTTTTGAGGCTAAAGTAACAGTTTGATTCATAGCGTGGTTCTCGACTGTGTTCCTTATAATACACAAGTACCATTTAATCAGCGTTATCAATGTAAAATATGCTTTAACATTCAAGTATACTAAAAAAGTTGAAAGTAATAGACTCATCAAGATGACAAAGCTTTACTACTCGAGTGTGTTCTGTATAATACAAAAATACCATCGAGCCGTGTTGTCAATATAACATATACAATAAAAGAGATAGAAATTTGTGACTTAACGCTAAAAAAAAGTTGAAAGTAATAGACTCATCAAGATGACCTGGCATTATCCTGGCAAGATGACCTGGAGTATGAATCATCAAGGACCGTAAGCACTAAGGACCTCAACCTCCAAGGGTCACCTCTCCCCAACCTCATAAGGCCCCCCATCCTTCCAACTTTTTTTTTGACGCCCCCAATTTTCATTATAGATGCGCCATTTAGAGTTAAAAATGTGTCAGAAAAAAGTTAACAGAATGTCATTTCTGACCTAATCTTTCGGGGCTTAGACAAGCAGATGCTTTGAACATCTAATTCTGTTACTTTTTGCCTCACATTATCAAATATGTCATTTAGAATGTTACCCTTTTTTTAAAAAATCTCCCTGTGGCCTAAAATATTTCCTCATTATAACTGTTCTATTTACTAACCTTAGATACTTGAGCTATTCATGCAAACATCCAGCAATAAAAATCACTATTAAAAGAAGTTTTCGTCACTATAAAAATTAAGACACAAAGAAAATATCTATCTTCAAAGCACATTTTCAAAATTAAGACACAACGAAAATATCTATTTTCAAAGCACATTTTCTGATCAATTAATTTAAATGGGTAGAAAATGCGATACAGTTTGAAGACGTTCGTGAAACGTTGAAATAATTCTGTGTTCTTTAATGACTCTAATGAAACTTGGTTCATCTGTGATGTAAGAACCAGAGCAATTTCTTTGAATATTCTCATTTATTTTACTGGAATTATTTAATGATAATAAAAAATATCATAATGAGCTTCCGTAATCTATGATTCAGGAGATTTTTGTTAAATGACTTCTTTTTTGAAAATTCTCTTTTATTTGTCTGAAACTGTTTACTAATAATAAAAATAAGGGTACTATTTTCCTCTATTAGGTATAGTTTCGGTCAGTTGTTAAGGAAGTTGGGTATAGGTGATTCCTACATTATTGTGACATCTTTAGCGAGGAAATATATATATATATATTAGAGAATACAGCCCAGAGATCTGAGGCAGTATGATGGCTATAAGGTTCACATTTCTCTCCACGAGATATAATTTCAGAGAGTTGTTAAGGAAGTTTGACATAACTGTTAGATTTTTCTTTGAATATCCTTGTTTATTGGTTTGAAGGCTCCCCCCCACCCCAACTTTTTGGGCTATTGACCCTAAGGGAATACCTTGCTTATGTAATTTCGGTAAACCGTAAAACTGGGGACCAAGAGCTACCTCGGGAAGCCTTTTAGGTTGCTTTTTCTCAAAATGTCATGAAATATACTAGCGATTGAACTCGTTCACTTTAAGCCTTTTTTCATATTCGTTTATTATTTATGTGGCTCGAGTTCAGAAGGACAACATTTGAGGTGAAGTTTTATTTTTAAGATGAGTTTGAAAAAAAATAAGAGTTATTAGTGAAATGAAGGCAGATAGTCTGTCATTGTGCCAAAGAAGAAAGTTTATCGGAAGAGGAAGTCAGCGTAGGGATATTAAAAAATGCGGTGTTAGCTAGGGGTTGAGTTGGAGTAAGATCCTCCCACGCCGACTTATTATTTACTGCTAAAGCACCGAGGACAGTGAAAATAAAATCTGGTGTTCAAACAGGTTAATGTAATGTTTGAATTGAGTATGCTAATGGGTTATTGAATCGGCTTTTAGCTATCCATGGAAAAGTAACATTACCTTTTAGGTTACCCCCTTACTTTTTCTCAAATTGACATGAAATGTGCTAGCGATTGTACCAATTATCCGCTATGCTTCCTCATAGACATGACACGGTTTTCCCTGTGGTATTCTATGGACATTAAATACTATGGACAGGCTTTTACCAAGGACATTAAATCTCGTCCAGGCTTTTACCAAGGATATTAAATCTCGCCCTGACTTTTACCAAGAACATTAAATCTCGTCCAGACTTTTACCAAGGACATTAAATCTCGTCCTGGCTTTTATCAAGCAAATTAAATCGCATCCTTACTTCTAAACTAGCTAGAATAGCAACATTTACCCTATACTATTATTATTTTCAAGGGTTTTTGGTAGCCTTGTTGGAGAATTTTCCTTGCAAACTAGTTACTATAGCAACATTTTATCCAATATTAGTAGTAATTTCAAGGGTTAAAGGGCAATCCGTATCCCCAAATTGACCCAAAGAGAATGCAAAGATAGAATTGCACTCGATGCTTGCTCATAGACACTATGCAGCTGTCCCATTGGTAACCTATAACTACTTGTCGACACTATTTAGTTTATTTTACGCATTAAATCACTAATTTTCTCACATTGGAGGGACAAACACCTACATCATTTTTTTTAAGTGAAAATGAATTATTCTAAGAAATAGAGCTGTATTTTTTTCTTCAGTATTGTTTAAGAATGATTAAAGATGATATCAGCGGAATTGACCAATAAGGAAATAGAAATGGATTTTATTATGTTCAAACAGTTCATAGAAATAAAATGCTAGTAAAGGGCAATCCGTATCCTCAAATTGACCCAAAGAAAATGCATAGATAGAATTGCAATCGATGCTTGCTAATAGACACTATGCAGCTGTCCCATTGGTAACCTATAACTAGTTGTCGACACTATTTAGTTTATTTTATGCATTAAATCACTAATTTTCTCACATTGGAGGGATAAACACCTACATCATTTTTTTTAAGTGAAAATAAATTATTCTAAGAAAGAGAGATGTATTTTTTTCTTCAGTATTGTTTAAGAATGATTAAAGATCATATCTGAGGAATTGACCAATACAGAAATAGAAATGGATTTTTTTTATGTTCAAAGAGTTCAAAGGAATAAAATTCTAGTAAAGGGCAATCCGTATCCTCAAATTGACCCAAAGAGAATGCAAAGATAAAATTGCACTCGATGCTTGCTCATAGACACTATGCAGCTGTCCCATTGGAAATCTATAACTAGTTGTCGACACTATCTAGTTTACTTTATGCATTAAATCATCAATTTTTACACATTGGAGGGCTAAACACCTGCATCATTTTTTAAGTGAAAATGAATTATTCTAAGAAAGTGAGCAGTATTTGTTACAGTGTCAGAAACGTTACATATTTATTTAATTTAAGCTTTTTTTCAGCTATAATAATGTTTGGTGTGATTGACACAGAATATATTGGTCTGAAATATCCCTCAACTGGCTTTATTTTTGAAGCAGCTCTCTTAATGCTAGACGAACAACGGAGTGAAGTTCATAGCTATAAATGGAACGTCAGATACAATATGTATAAGCACGAGAAAAAAAGATGGAGTTCAACATTAAATTTTACAAATCGAAACGGCTTTTACGTTAAAACCATAAGACCACGTAATGAAAATGGCTATGAAATAAAACATGTACAAGAGGAAATTCAGGAAATATGCAGATTTTTTCGGTGTGCAAGCTTATTATGTTAAGGGAAACGTGCCAACTGATAAACTCTTACTAAAAAAATATGATAAAGACATAGCATTATTCAATTTAGAAGACTTCAAATGTGAGAAATACCTGCACATTCAGTACATGATCCGGAAGATAAAGTGAGATATTTCGCTCAATGGGTGCCTGAAAAGATACCTGACATGGAAAAATGCATCAGATATCAAAAGACCTAAACTCATGCTCCTCCTCGTGTCAAATGGATTAAGCTTTTCTTTTAAATATGTCCATATGCATGTATTTTAAACATTTTTTGTTTGTTGAATATATTTTTAAGCAATAAACATGTCTTAGCTTACTTTCCATTTTCATCTATGACTCATACATCATCTTTAGCTCTAGGATACCCATAGATTGTTAAGAGGACTTTTTAACCAAGTCCAATAAAACAATCCACCGAAAAGATTAAAATAATTTATATTAGCATGAAGTACACAATATGGGGTTAGTGAGTTGGTTATGAACTTGAACCATCAAGGACCGCGACCACCAATGACCATAGCCATCAAGGACCTCAACCTCCAAGGTCCCCTCTCCACAACCTCCAACTGTTTGGGCCCACCCCCACCATTTGTTTTTTACTTAAATCATAAACAATTTACATTTAAGTTAGATTTCTTAACGTTTGTAGATGTGTGTTGTCTGAAACCTATGATTTGGAGGGCTTGGTTTACTATTTGCACTTTTCTGATCTAGGTTTTCTTAGCCTGTCGTAGGTGTGTGTTGTCTGAAATCTATGATTTGGGATGTTTGGTTTACTACTTTTGACTTTTATTAGCTAGGTTTCTTAACCTTTCATACGTGTGTGTTGCATGAAACTTATGATTTGGAATGTGTAGTTTGCTATTTTGGACTTTTCTGAGCTAGATTCCATAGCCTTTCCTAGGTGTTAGACAAGGAAATTCATAGGAATTATCTGTCTATAGACTACAAGTGGTAAAAGACAACCTATATTTTTAAATTATTGTTTTTTTTTATTTTGGAAAAAATATTAGCATATTTAACCCTTTATTATTTCCTTTCAGTTAGACAAGGAAAGGTAGGGTGTTCTCAGGAATTTTTTCCAAAGAAAATATAAAGATTCCACTTCAGTTCTTGATTTCCCAAAGACACAAAAAAAATAAAGTTCTTTTCTAAATTTTTCCGTAGAAGATAGAAAAGGTTATACCATAATTGTGAATATTTTCCATGAAGATAACAATTTCCACTTTAATTCTAAATTTTCGCAATGAAGTGAAGAAAAGTTCAAGTTCTCTTCTGAATTTTCTCAATGAAAAAGAAATTAGTTACAGATCAATTCTAATTTTTTTTTCACAGAAAATAAAAAGGTTCCACTTTAGTTCTGATTTTTCTCAAAGAGATAAAAATTTAAAGTTCTGTTCCAAATTTTTCTTAGAAGATAGAAAAAGTTATACCTTGATTGTAAATATTCGCAATGAAGATAAGGAGCTCCACTTTAATTCTAATTTTTTTAAATGAAGTGCAAAAATGTTCAAGTTCTCTTCTGAATTTCTCAATAAAAAGAAATTAGTTACAGATAAATTCTAATTTCTTGCAAGAAATAAAAAGGTTCCACTTCAGTTCTGATTTTTCCCGAAGACATAAAAAATTTAAAGCTCTGTTCTAAATTTTTCCGTAGAAGATAAGAAAAGTTATATTATGATTGTGAATGTTTTCCATGAAGATAAGAAGTTCCACTTTAATTTTAAATTTTCTCAACGATATAAAGAAAAGTTCAAGTTCTCTTCTGAATTTTTTCTATGAAAAAGAAATTAGTTACAGATCAATTATAACTTTTTTCCAAAGAAAATAAAAATTTTCACTTCAGTTCAAATATTTCCCATAGACATAAAAAATTTAAAGTTCTGTTCAAAATTTGTCATAGAAGATAGAAAAAGTTATACCTTGATTGTGAATATTCGCAATGAAGATAAGGAGCTCCACTTTAATTCTAACTTTTCTCAATGAAGTGCGAAAATGTTCAAGTTCTCTTCAGAATTTTCTCAAAGAAAAGAATTAGTTACAGATCAATTCTAATTTTTTTCAAGAAATAAAAAGGTTCCACTTCAGTTCTGATTTTTCCCAAAGACATAAGAAAATTTAAAGCTCTTTTCTAAATTTTTCCGTAGAAGATAGGAAAAGTTATACTATGATTGTGAATATTTTCCATGAAGATAAAAAGTTCGACTTTAATTCTAAATTTTCTCAACGAAGTGAAGAAAAGTTCAAGTTCTCTTCTGAATTTTCTCTATAAAAAGAAATAAGTTACAGATCAATCCTATTTTTTCAGAGAAAATAAAAAGGTTCCACTTCAGTTCAGATTTTTCTCAAAGAGATGAAAAAATTTAAAGTTCCGTTCCAAATTTTTTGTAGAAGATAGAAAAAGTTATACTTTGATCATGAATATTTCGCCATGAAGATAAGGAGCTCCACTTCAATTCTGAGATTTTTTCCAAACACATAAAAAAATTTAAAGCTTTGTTCTAAATTTTACCGTAGAAGATAGGAAAAGTTATACTATGATTGTGAAGATTTTCCATGAAGATAAAAAGTTCCATTTTAATTCTAAATTTTCTCAACGAAGTGAAGAAAAGTTCAAGTTCTCTTCTGAATTTTCTCTATGAAAAGAAATAAGTTACATATCAATTCTATTTTTTTCATAAAAAAAAAATTTCCACTTCAGTTCAGATTTTTCTCAAAGAGATGAAAATAGCTCAGTTGAGAATTTTACCAAAGAAGAGTTACAGTTCAATTCTAACTTTTCCAATTAACTTAGACTAGGTTACTTGCGCGTACGTAACCTAGTCTAAATTAATTGGAAAAATTAAATTTTAACTGTAACTCTTCTTTGGTAAAATTCAGAATTGAGCTATTTTCATCTCTTTGAAAAAAATCTGAACTGAGGTGGAAAATTTTTATTTTCTCTGGAAAAAATAGAATTGAGCTGTAACTTATTTAGAACAAAAAAATATAGAACAGAGCTTTAAATTTTTTTATGTCTTTGGGAAAAATCAGAACTTAAGTGAAACCTTTTTATTTCTTGAAAAAATTAGAATTGATCTGTAACTAATTTCTTTTCATTGAGAAAACTCAGAAGAGGACTTGAACATTTTTGCACTTCATTGAGAAAATTTAGAATTAAAGTGGACCTCCTTATCTTTATTGCGAATATTTACTATCCTTTACGGAAAAAGTTAGAACAGAACTTTAAATTTTTTTATGTCTTTAAGAGATTAAGAACTGAAGTGGAACCTTTTTATTTTCTTTGGAAAAAATTCTTAATATCACCCTACCTTTCCATGTCTAACTGAAAGGAAATAATAAAGGGTTAAATATGCTAATATTTTTTCCAAAATAGAAAAATAATAATTTAAAAATATAGTTTGTATTTTACCACTTGTAGTCTATAGACAGATAATTCCTATGAATACCCTACCTTTTCTTGTCTAACTGAAAGAAAATAATAAAGGGTTAAATATGCTAATAGTTTTTCCCAAAATACAAAAAGAATAACTTAAAAATTGTTTGTCTTTTACCACTTGTAGTCTATAGACAGATAATTCCTAAGAACACCCTACCTTTCCTTGTCTAACTGAATGGAAATAATAATGGGTTAAAACCTAGCTCAGAAAAGTGCGAAATAGTAAACCAAGCATCCCAAATCATAGGTTTCAGACAACATACACCTACGAAAGGCTAGGAAATCTAGCTCAGAAAAGTCCAAAATAGCAAAATAGACATTCCAAATCATAATTTTCATGCAACACACACCTATGAAATGTTAAGAAACCTATCTAAGAAAAGTCTAAAATAGTAAACCTAACATCCTAAATCATAGATTTCAGACAACACACACCTACAACAGGCTAAGAAAACTTAGGTCAGAAAAGTG
>JAQQPU010012965.1:10290-25078 GCA_029168905.1 Artemia sp. Kazakhstan ARC1039
TAAACGCCAGGGTCTGTAGATAACCAACATATTTTGGCTTTATTTTAAATTTAGGAAACCTTTTTCCTAATCGTTCATCATCATTGTATATTCTTCCGTAAATGAAGTGTCTTCCACAAATGATATTAATTAAAATAAAGCCAATTTAACTTGTTTTCAGCAGACTCTTATTGCAGTCTCACATAGTTAAAGGGAAAGCAAAACTCTTCCAAACTACTCGAACTTTCATTAATTCCAGGAGGTGAGATAATTGGCATCACTATGGACAAGCTAAGAAAGCTTGCTGAGCATTGTGACGGATTACAGGGTTTCCTGATTTCCCACTCCTATGGAGGAGGGACAGGCTCTGGATTTACTTCTCTCCTCGCTGAACATTTATCTGTTGATTATGGGAAAAGGTCAAAGCTGTGTTTTTCAATTTATCCGGCTCCCCAGGTAACTCCCTTCTATGGCTTTTAATTTTTTATGTTTTTTTAAGTTTCTACCAGAATAATGGGAACTATAAACCATTTACTTCAGTATCAAGGCCTACAGAGGCTTCTGTTTTCTAGAAGATTTTGGAGTAAACGGATTACTTCAAGAATAGCTATGTAATTGACAGTGTAACACTCAAAAATAGACCTGTCAGGTATATCGGTGATTTATATCGATAGTGGTTAGACAGTTAAACAAAAATAAAATTAAGTAAGAACATATACTTCATAAGTTTATTTTTTCACCCTACGCCTTCTCTTATTAAAACTGCCTAATGCATATTGATATCATTTTAATTCAAAATCTATTGTTCGATTTTTTAAAATTATTTAACGAATATATGGTTGCTTAAGTTTTCATTTAATAAATTTTAGTCATTTTCACTGCTATTGGTACTTAAAGCATTTTTTACCACAATAATATCAACAGATGGTCTTGGATCAGCTTGCTCTCAGATTCTCCAATTATACACTACGTATGTACCACCTGAAATACGCAAATACACACAAACTGCAAACCAAAATAAACATGAATATAAATAAAAAACTGCCGTGTTTAGATTTTCAAGTGTAGTTTTTGCTTTTGTTTTGTACATACTCTATTCTCATGCTCTACATCTTTCTATCTGATTTATGACTCTATTTCTGTTTGTTTTATTTAAGTAAATTACAGCAGATTATATTCTTACTATCCGATTCCTCTTTGAAAAAAATTTGATTTTTTT
Source organism: Artemia sp. Kazakhstan ARC1039 (assembly GCA_029168905.1). Taxonomy (NCBI): domain Eukaryota; kingdom Metazoa; phylum Arthropoda; class Branchiopoda; order Anostraca; family Artemiidae; genus Artemia; species Artemia sp. Kazakhstan ARC1039. The sequence continues at coordinate 11,489 of JAQQPU010012965.1, forward strand.
GAAAATGTTTTTGAATTTTTTTGTTCCTCTTTGAAAAAAGTTTGCTACATTTTTGGTATTTTAGGTATCCACCGCGGTGGTAGAGCCATATAATGCAATTTTGCATACCCACACCACTTTGGAATACATGGATTGCTCATTTATGGTTGACAATGAAGCCATTTACGAACTATGCCAACGTAATCTGCAAGTTGAAAGACCGTTGTATAAAAACTTGAATCGACTTATTGCGCATATAATTTCAGGGTAACTATATTTTAAATTTTTGTATTTTATTATTTTAGGAAGTATGAAAAATAGAACTGTATGTGTTTTTATAGATTGAGGCATTTTTTTTTCTTGAATATTATTAGCAAAGTGTACTTATAACGACTTATTACAAATATTATTTCAAAATAACTATATTTAAGTTTTTTATAACCTTATTTTCAGAAGTCCAAAAAATGGGTTCACAAGCAATTTTTAAGAGTAAGGATGAGGTGACATTATATTATACCCCTCTATTCTGTATATATATATATATATATATATATATATATATATATATAATTTTGCCTCATCCTTACTCTTAAAATATTACATGTAAATCCATTTTTCACATTTATAAAAATAAGATTTGGCTTGTGGATACTCGAGATTCAATCCGATGTGTAATCAGTCATTTTTGTCGAACGATTGGACCAAGGCACTCTAATTATGTGCTCCAGGTGCCATATTCTTAAAGAATCCTGTCCAAAGATTAATTAATGCAAACAATTTTTTTTGGAAGTTTTTAAAGACTGACATTAAAACTGAAGAAAAATAGAAATAGACTATGTACAATGTGGGCCGTCAACCCCCGAACGATTCTCGCAGTAGACTTTGTATTTACCTGAAAATATTTTAAAGTGCAAGAAATAAGCAGTTGGTATTGTGGGAGTTTTAAATACTGATTTCCTTTTAAAACATTTAAAAAGAAATGAAATATTAAGGCAAATTTTACGTGAAGGTAACTCACTCTTTTTCAGCGATAAGTTAATCAAATATACAAGACGGGGCAACAAATATACCATTGCTAATTTAAATATTTGCAGACTGAGACCATCACTCCCAGACGAATTTGACTTCATCAATCCTGTTCTTTGCTTCATCTTCTCTAGATTAGTTTCCGCAATGTTCATGTTTACCCCCAAACCCCTTCCATCTTTAAAAGGCTCAGCAATTTTACTGCTATCGTGATATGAAATTTCACTTACTGATTTACCTATTTATTAAGATTGCTCACCCAAAACATCAGAAATTTACTTCCTTTCAACGACTATTTCCCTTTTCCCTTAAATTTTTCCCAACAACATCCTCCCACCCTATTTGGGGGCGACCTGCTTTTCGTTCAGCCTAAGACGGTTGGAGGACAGGGACAATCTTTGGCAATCTGTCATCCTTTATCCCCAGAACGTTTCATAGATATCTCATCCTTTCTCGCGTATAGCCCAAGAAAGCATTATTGTACCCCTTTTTTTATAGGTTACTGTTTGAGATATGGTCATTCAGTCGGGTTTCCAGAACAATCCCTTGGGAAATAATAGATAACTTAGTTAAGAAGAGTTCTTTAAAGCCCTAAAAAGCCCACTGAATTAAACCGAAAACAGAAGAATTATCCATTTTCAAAATCCAGAATAAATGCTATGTCGTTTACTAAACTATAAGCACTGCGAGGAACGCCACTCCTCCAGGCCACCCTGCAGAACTGTTAGCAGTCACAGTTTCAGTTCTTATAGCAGTCACAGCTATAAATACACCTAAGATGGTTCAAGAGGGGTAAATGTTTTGACTTTGATGTCCGTGGTACTTCATGAGAAAGGGAAATGGTTATCGGACGATTCCTTATATTTACTTAAATTGAATTTCAACAAAACAAAATGTAACGCATTGTACATCATTAATATTTTTGGTTAATTCCTTTTTAATAGTACCTTTAGACTCGGAATTCTTAGGTTTTTAGTATTAGAGAAATAATTGATAAAATGAGTATCCTTATCCTTATTTCTTTCAAATGATGCATTTAAAAAAAGGCATTGTAATTATAATTTCATTTCTTTATTTCCTGTAAGTCTTTTTACTTAGAGGAGACAAGTCTCTTCTTTTTCTCTCAAGGCTATGTAAATAAAGTATAATATTGCTACAGTAAAAGGGATCGCTTTTAATCCTCAGTTGTCGAAAACAAAGCCTGTCATTTGATTCCCCTCTTTTCTCATGTTCGGCTTAGAGCAAAGGAAATTGAATTATTTCTTCAGAAGTGTAAATAGGAGCATTGTGATAAAATCTGGAGAAATTTTCATTTTAAGCTGAATGTTGTTATCATGACAAAAAAAGGTGAAGGGAACTAAATCATGAAATTTGTTGACAATAGAATTTTCTTATTTGAATTTAAAGTCAGTGAAAATATTAACACCGCTTTCAATGCATAATCCATCTTGAAAGTGGAGCTTTATCTGCAAAATAGGCTACAAAAGTTCCACACACTTTATTCCAGAAATATTATAGTTGTAGCCTATAGTTAAAAAAAAATCCAAAAATTATAGTTAAGAGAATCCAGAGCAAAAAATTTACTATTTCTGCTGCTAAAAAGGATTGATTGCTCTATTTTCACGACTTTTCTTTTGGGAAAGTAAATTTAATTTATTTTTGACTTTTATAATCATTTTTTAAATCTCTTTCAGAAAATACACCCAAGGACAGCCAAGAAAAAAATATCTTTACCCTTAAGTCGATATTTATATTTAAATCGGAGATGAATGCGGCACAGAATAGCATCTAACTGAGATAACACCTAAAATACTTTCAGGCTTTAAGTTAACTTAAAACGAAATTCTTAATCCTCTAATATCCATCGGCCAGCCATCTAGGGCTAAACGGAAAGCAGGTCGTCCCCGTCTGGGGTGGGAGGACGTCATAAAGAAAGATTTAAAGGAAATGGGAACTTCGTGGGTGTGTTTAAAAAGGGAGGCTTTGAATAGATTGGGGTGGAGGAGGAGCGTGCGTAGCTGTGTTGGCCTCAGGCGGCTTGGTGCTGCGGTGAGTTGTTAGTAGTAGTAGTAGTAGTAGTAATATCCATCAACGAAACTGAACTCACACAACAATGAGATAATGAGGACAAACTTACCCAAAATGTAAACTTCAGAATTGAGTAATCAAAACGAAGGAAATTATTTTAAACAAAATAGATTATAAATAACAGTTCAAATAGGGATAAATAATTTTATTAGACAGTGAAAAAAAAAAATCAAAAAACATATTGGATATTTCGATCACATGTACTGTGATCGTTATCAGCAGAAATATAAAATGAATATCGAAATATCCAGTATATTTTTTTGATTGTTTTTTTATTGCCTAAGGGAAGGAATTATCCCTATTTGATCTGTTATTTATCATCATGGAAGGGGATTATGGTCTTCGATATTACCTACGTTGTATAAAAATAGATTATAACTGAACCATATTGAAAATGTTTTATCCAAATTAATAATTATGCTTTGATTTCTATAATGATCTTGCTTTAATTTCTTTTATTTATAGAAAAAAATAACAAAAAATTCTACGAAGCTTCATAGGTTATAAGTATATTTAACTTTTGTTTCGTTTAAGGTTAAAATTTCGTATCTTCAACTTACATATTGAGGAGTATATCCAAGACTATCAATTATCAAGCGACGTTAATTCCAATTTCTTTTGTAATTTTTCATCAAAAAGCTTGTTTTTATTTCATTAATTTCCAAATAAGTTTTTGTTGACCACTCTATTGATCTCTGTTGATCTATTGATCTTAAAACTTACATTTCTATCTGACATTTATTACTTTTACATATTAACTCTTTCTGTGGTTTTATGATTCCTTTTAGGATCTTGAAATGTCAAGTCTTTGGGTCTTAATGCTAAAATGACACATTTAGAACAGTCCCAAATTTTGATTATGACTATTTTAATGGCACGGTTACAAAAAAAATCATATACTCCTCATTCTTTTCTAAACTTTAATTAATTTTTTAAGTACCAAAGACACCAAACTAAAAAATCTCTTCCCCGTAGCCTATTTTAGATTTGTCCATGCATGAAAAACAAATTCTAAATTCTTCCTTTGTAAGAAATTCTGATAATCTGTTTCAAAATTGAAAAGTTTTTAGAGCAGCATTACATCTCGTCAGTGTTGCCCCATTGAACCATGAAAGCAAATAAGTACATGTCACAAATAATTACGTTTGGCAACACTTTCTGTCGGTCGAAGGTCAAACATATCCGTTAATTCCCAAGACAACTAAATCTACATAAGCTATTTGCGGCAATGTTTAATCTTTTTTGAAAAAATTATCAAGATTGAATTTTTTTCTAAGGCGGATTAAATTCAGGGCCAAATTTAAAGGCAAATTTTGTAAAAGCATCAGCTAATCAACGGGGATGCTCTCTCGATTTTTTGTTTAACGACTTCACAGACGTGTAACAGATCATTCGAATTTTTACTCCTACCTTGTATTTATATACCTTGCAAAAAACCTGTCGGTATCGTCTTCATGACGAACATCTCCTAGTTCTGCTTACATGCAAATCCATCCTCATAATACTAGAAAAACTCCTATGAAGATGAAACATCAAACACTTTAATATTTTTTGCTGTGCACTAGAATGATATTTTTAATATAACTATTTATTTTTGTTTTTCATTTAATCTTAAGTCACATACGACCTTTTTTATTCCTCTTTAACGACAGCTTATGTTTATATCCTTGGTTGTCTAATTATATTTTGCTTTATAGCTTCATCGTCTTTTGTTATATGAGATCCTGCTTAAATTCGCAGCGGTATTTGACATTTTGCTTTTCCAGAATAACTCTGTCATTGAGGTTTGATGGCGCTTTAAATGTGGATTTGACCGAATTCCAAACTAATTTGGTTCCATATCCTAGAATTCATTTCCCACTGGTAAGTTTGTTATCCTTTCTTAAGCTTGGAACTACATTAAGAACTTAGCTATAAGGAAACAGAAGTGAATGTTGCCATAGAATTACAGGAAATGCATATTTTTAAGGACCTTGTCCCGTAATTGAATTTTAAACTTTAAAGTTGTTTTGTACTTGAATGGATGAAAATTGGGTTTTGGGGTGGGCAATATTCAAGCGGTAGTGAATAAAAATAACTATAACAACACGCTTTCTGGTGAATTCAAAAACATTACACAATACATTATAAACAATAAACACACATTCAGCAGTAATAAATATAAGTGCTAGTGCTTGGCTTTTACTAAATTTGTCAACAGTGAGCTGCTGCAGACAATAGTTCTATAGCGTAAACAAGCTTTCGGGTGGGAGAAGATAAATGTCGCATACACTCGGATTAAATCAGCCAGATTCACAACTAATGCTGCAGTACAAGTAGTGGGGCCACTCTGCTTTCTGTGACAGCCCTAAACAGGATTTCTGTGACAGCCCAGGATTCTGTGACAGCCCACCCCCTTCAAATCCCATTCTGAACACTATTTTTCAGCTTGTAAGAGATGTAGGTGTTAGGCCATTCCATGGGAGTCAGCAGGTGTTACATTCGGTTGCTAAGTAATATGGATAACGCAATCTTGCTTCAGTATTAGAAAAGAGGAAAGTAAGAAATGCAGGTGTTAATGAATCTTTAAATTCGGTTGCTATGTAATATGGATGACGCAATCTTGCTTCAGTATTAGAAAAGGGGAAAGTAAGAGATGTAGGTGTTAAGGAAAATTTACATTCGGTTGCAATGTAATATGGATGACGCGATCGTGCGTAACATGTTACATCACAGGGGGTGTTGATTAATTGGAGTAGAGGGTAATACTATCTTACGTCGATTTATCGGTAATAACTTAATGGCAGCGCATATCTTACGTAATGACAGCTTACATCCTACTTAATGACAGCAGACATGTTTTATAATGACAGCGCCATGCAGAGACGTTTCTTAAGGCATTTTTCCTTAAGAGATTTGAACACGTTTTTGTTCTTTCAAGGCGTTTCTTTTTTTTCAAGCCGTTTCCTTTTTTTTCAAGGCGTTTCTTTCTTTTCTTTTGAGTTTTTTATATTTAGCTCTTAGGTAATGAGGAATATTTATGGATGACCGATTCCCACGTGAAACTTTTCTTCAGAGTCCATGAGGGAATCCCCCGCTTTTAATTGAGGAGGAAATATGCGTGGATTGTTAGATAATACTTTTTTCCAGGACATTCCTCAAAGGATCTTTATATTTTAATGATTTTTGCCCTCGTTCGGACTTGAAAGATCAGTTTCCATCCAACAGAACAACACCCTAGATACAAAGATCAGCAGGCTATTTCTAATTTCTGTTCTGGTTAATATATTCTAGAAATAGCATACTGCATGCGAGGACATTTCCCATGGTTTGCTTACTAGAATGGCGATTATGTCTTCTCTACATCTGTGGTAATTGACGCACAGAGGGGAAACTCTATTTCTATAAATTGTTGTTTCCAAGCCAAATGTGTAATTGGAGAAATTCTGAAAATAAGTTCTGTGTATGAGAAGTAGTCTTCAAATTATGTATTCACATTCTTATTTTGTTATTTTTAGAAGCGTTATAAGTATTTTAAGTTACTGCTTGTAAGGCAAATGTGTAATTAAAGAAATTCTGAAAATGCAGCATTTTTTAGACAAGACTATGCAAATGAAAACAACATGAAAAAACTGACGTAGGATTAAATATAGACAAAAAACACGTATAAATTAAAAGAAAGGTATGGGTCGTAGCAGGCAGTTCCAGTGGGGCGAGGTTGAAGTTATGTCTTTCTTAGGAAAATGGTCCATTAATGAAAAACTTAACCTTAACTAGCTGAATGAGTGCATAAATTCTTAATTTTTATTTATATTGCACAGGTAATTAAGGAACATTTAACACATTCTTCTATTTTTGTGCAATGGCCCCGCTTTGCAAAACTTAGCCTTAACTAGCCGAAAGAGAGGATAAATTCTCCATTTTTACTCATATTGCAAGGATAATCAAGGAACTTTAATATACTTTTTGTGTTTATTTCTCACAAAATGCCCCCTCCCACTTTCCAAAACGCTGCCTTAACTGGCCAAAAGAGAGAGTATTAGTATTTTTTTACTCAATGGAGTCGTAGTTGGAGTTGGAATATCGAAAATGTTTGTAGTTAGAGTCAAAATCGGTTATAAATTACAAAATCTAGTTAAAAGAACCTTTAAAACAGGGCTCTGAATTTGGAGTTTCAGTAATTTGTTGCTGAATGGAGTAGGAATTGGAGTCGGCATATTAAAAATGTCAAAACCGTTACAGTCGAAATTGTCGAAATCGGATATAAATTAGAAATTCAGTTAAAAGAACCTTTAAATCAGGGCTTTGGAGTTGGAGTCTTAGTAATTTTTTTTTTGAATGGTGTCGGATTTGGACTCGACATATTAAAAATGTCTGGAGTTAGACTTGAAATCGGTTATAAATTACAAATCTACTTAAAAGAACCTTTAAAACAGGACTCTGGAGTGGGTTTCTTAGTAATTTTCTGCTGAATGGAGTCGGACTTGGACTCGGCATGTTGAAAATTCCCGAAGTTAGAGTCGAAATCAGTCATACATTACAAAATCTACTTAAAAGAATCCTTAAAATAGGGCTCTGAAGTTGGACTTTTAGTATTTTTTTGGAACTGAGTTGTAGTTGGGGTCAGCATATTGAAAATGTCTGGAGTTAGACTTTAAATCGGTCATAAATTATAAAATCTACTTAAAAGAACCCTTAAAAAAGGGCTTTGAAGTTGGACTTTTAGTATTTTTTTGGAATTGAGTTGTAGTTGGGGTCGGCATAATGAAAATGTCTGGAGTTAGACTTGAAATCGGTTATAAATTACAAATCTAGTTAAAAGAACCTTTAAAACAGGGCTCTGAAGCTGGTTTTTTAGTATTTTTTTTTGCTGAGCGGAGTCGGACCTGGACTCGGCATACTGAGAATGCCTGAACTTAGAGTCGAAATTGGTTATAAATTACAAAATCTACTTAAAAGAACCTTTAAAACAGGGAAACTCTGGAGCTGGAGTTTCAGTAATTTTTTGGGTAATTGAGTCGGAGTTGGGGTCGGCATATTGAAAATGTCTTGATTTAAACTTGAAATCGGTTATAAATTACAAATCTAGTTAAAAGTACCTTTAGAACAGGACTTTAAAGTTGGATTTCTAGTGATTTTTTGCTTGATGGAGATGGACTTGGAGTCGGCATATGGAAAATCTCTAGAGCTAGAGTCAAAATCGGTTATAAATTACAAATCTAGTTAAAATAACCTTTAAAAGCGGTCTCTGAAGTTGGAGCTTTAGTAAATTTTTTTTCTAAATGGAGTCAAAGTTTGAGTCGACATATTGAAAATGTCTAGAGTTAGAAGCAAGCAATTCAACCAGGCCCCCAAAGCATCCATTTCAAACCATCCCAAATTCTTCTTACAAAATACGAAATACTTCTTCAAAAAAAAACAGTTCCCTGAATTTGGGATTCGTCATTTCTACCCCCCCCCCCCCATTCCAAGTCTTGATTCTACTCGTTGAGTGGGGATTTTTGTTCGTGAAAATTTTTATATGTTAAGTTTTCTAAACGTGAAAGTAGTACATTGTTTTTCTTCTCGTGTAACTGATTTTATTCCTGGAACTTTATGCGTGCTGGTTTTTGTTCGTGGAACTTATTAAATATTGATTTTTCTCTTCGTGAAGCTTGTACATTGGTTTTCTCCTTGTGAAACTGGTTTTCTTCACAGAAGTTGACGGGTATTATTTTTTTTTCGTCAAATTTGTTGCATGCTGATTTTGTTTGTGAAACTCGTTACATTTTGTTTTTTCTCTTCGTGTAATGTTCATTGATTTTTTTTCCTTATTGAAACTGGTTTTGTTCATGGAACCTATTGCGTGCTGAGTTTTTGCTCGTGAAACTTGTTGAGTACTGATTTTTGTTTGTAAAACTTGTTACATGTTGATTTTTCTCTTCCTGAAATTTGTACATTGATTTTCCCCTTGTAAAGCTGATTTTCTTCATGGAAGTTGATGGGTACTATTTTTTTTGTGGAACTTGTTGCATGCTGATTTTGTTTGTGAAACTCGTTACATGTTGGTTTTTTCTCTACGTAAAAAGGTACACTGATTTTTTCATTATTATGAAACTCGTCATGTTTGTAGGAATCGTCGTGTGCTGATTTCTGTTCGTGAAACTTGTTGCATGTTAATTTTTCTCTTTATACTCGTACATTGATTTTTTTTCCTCGTGAAATGGATTTTGTTCATGGAACTGGTCGCGTAATGATTTATGATCGTCAAACTTGTTGAATGCTGATCTTTGGTCGCGAAACTTGTTGCATGTTGCGAGACTTATTTATTGATTTTTCTTATCATGAAATTGATTTTATTCAAGAATTCATTCATGCTTATTATTGTTCGCGAAACCTGCTGCATGCTGTTTTTTTTCATAAAACTAGTTGTATGTTGTTTTTTCTCTTCGCGAAACTAGTACATTGATTTTTCCCCTCGTGATAATCATTTTGTTCAAGGAAATCGTTGCGTGCCGATGTTCGTCCGTGGAACTTGTTGCATGTTGATTTTCTGTTCATGAAACTTGTTACATGTTGATTCTTCTTATCGTGAAACTTATTATACTGTATGTTGATTTTTAAATTAATAAAACTTGTACATTGATTTTTTCCTCACGAAACGGATTTTGTTCATGGAACATATTGCGTGATGATTTATGTTCGTGGAACTTTTGAGTACTGCTTTTTTCTGGTGAAACTTGTTACATGTTGATTTTTCTCTTCTTGACAGCTGTTCTTTGATATTTTTCTGCTTACGAAACTGATTTCGTTCATGGAACATTTTTTACGAGGATTTATGCCAGTGGAACTTGTTAAGTGCTAATTCTCGTGCGTGAAACTTGTTACATGTTGATTTTTGTCTTCGTAAAAGTTGTAAATTGATTTTTCTCGTCGTGAAACTGATTTTCCTCATGAAACTTGATAAGTGATGATTTGTATCTTCATGGAACGTATTTCATTTAGATTTTGTTCATGAAACTTATTGCATGTTGGTTCTTCTCTTCGTGGAAATGTGCATAGATTTTTTTTCTCATTGTGAAACTCGTCTTCATCATGGAACATGTTGCGTGATAGTTTATGTTCGTAGAACTTACTGAGTCTTGATTTAAGTTTGTGAAACTTGTTACATGTTGATTTTTCTCTTCGTGAAACTTATATATTGATTTTTCTCATCATGAAACTGATTTTCTTCATGGAATTTGATGCGTGCAGATTTACTTTTTTCTTCGTGGAACTTGTTGCTTGCTGATTTTGTTCGAGAAAGTTATATGTTTTTTGTGTTTTTTCTCTTAGCAAAACTTTACACTTTTCTCCTTTTGAAACTGATTTTGTTCATGGAACTCATTGTATGCTCATTATAGTTGGTGAAATTTATTGCATGATTATTTTTCTTATTGTGAAACATGTACATTGATTTTTTTTTCTCGTCGCGAAACTGATTTTATTTATCGAATTTGTTTCATGATGATTTTACCTCGTGGACCTTGCAGAGGGCTGATTTAGTTCGCGAAACTTGTTTTTTTTCTCGTTCTCTCTCTTCGAAAAACTTGTACACCGATTTTTCTTATCATTAATCTAATTTTTTATTCATGGAACTCATTACATATTTATTATTGTTCGTGAAACGTTTAGTATATTAATTTTTATTCGTGGAACTTATTGCACTTTGATTTTTCTCTTTGTGAAACATGTACATTGATTTTTCTCCTCGTGAAACTGAGTTTGTTCAAGGAACTTATTTTGCGCCGATTTTAGTTCGGGAACTTGTCACACGTTGATTTTCTCAACGTGAAGCTTGTGAAATAATTTTTTTTCTCGTGAAACATGTTACACGTTCATTTCTCTCTTCATGAAAATGTTCGCTGATTTTTTCTCATTGTGAAACTCGTTTTGCTCGTGAAACTCATTGTGAGCTGATTTTTGTTCATGAAATTTGTTGCACTTTGATTTTTCTTCTCATAAAACTCGAACATAGATTTTTTTTTCTCCTTATGATACTGATTTTGTTGAAGGAACAACGTTGCATGGTTCGGAAATATTCATGGAACTTGTAGAGTGCTCATTTTTGTTCGTGCAACTTATTACATATTTATTTTTCTCCTCGTTAAACTGATTTTCTCGATAGAACTTGATGCGTGCTGATTTTTTTTCGAGGAACTTATTGCATGCTAATCTTGTTAGTGAAACTTGTTACTTGTTGAATATTCTCTTCGTGAAAATGTACATTGATTTTTTTTCTCATTTTGAAACTCGTCTTCATCATGGACCTTATTCCGTGATGATTTATGCTCGTAGAACTTACTGGGTGCTTTTTTTGTTCGTGGAACTTGTTACATGTTGATTCTTCTCTTCGTGAAAATATACATTGATTTTTTTCTTATTGAGAAACTCGTATTGTTCGTGGAACTCGTTGCGTGCCAATTTTTGTTCGGGATTCTCTTCCAAAAGAACCATATATGCTTCCAGGGCATAACTTACAACGCCGCATCCAGGCTCTGGGGGATTGTGTCGACACCGGAGTTTTTGTTGTCTGGTCCTTGAACTACTTTTAACAAAATGGTTATTTCAAAATTCCTATTGGATGCATTTGGGGGAAAATGGGCATGGGAGATAGTTGTCCTCTGATCTCTTTTGACTCTTAAAAACACGACTATAACTTTCAATTTCCAATCAAATGAGCTCTCTGTGAAATTTATGCTATTATTCCTTCTATAATAGCTATATATGCCACCCGGGCATAACTTACAAAGCCTACCCTGGGTCCTGAAGGCTTGTCTCGACCCCGGAGTTTTTTTTATATGATCCTTAAACCATTTTGAAATAATATTTCTCTCAAAGTTGTTATTGGAAGGGCTTGACCAAAATAGGGCTTGGAGGGGGGGGGGTTCTAGTTGCCTTCCTATCTCTTTTGTTTTTTAAAAGTCAACGAGTACTTTCAGTTTCCAATCAAATGAGCCCTCTGAGAAGTTTATACGAGCACCTTTCCATAAGAACCATATATGCCCACAACAAATTACTTACAAAGCCTGCCCCTGGGCCCTGGGTTTTTGCCTCGACAAAGGAGTTTTTCTTGTATGACCTTTCAACTATTTTCAATGAAAAGCTTATCTCTGAATTTTTATCGAATGGGTTTGGGAAAAAGGGTGTGGCGGGAGGGAGCTAGTTGCCTTCACATATCTATTAACTCTTAAAATGTGAACTAGTTCTTTCAATTTCTAACCAACTGAGCCCTCTCTGAAGTTTATACAAGCATCCCTTTCATAAGAACCATATACGCCCCCCAGAACAACAATAGAACGTGTACCCTCGGGTCCTGGAGGGTTGTGTCAATACCAGAGTTTTTGCTATCTAGTTTTTGAACTATTTTTTGAAAAACGGCTATCACAAATTTTGTAACTGATGGGTTTGGGGAAAAAGGGCGTTATGGGAGGCTAGTTGCCCTCCAATCTCTTGACTCTTAAAATATGAACTAAGAATTTAAATTTCCGATCAAATAAGCCCTCTATGATGTTTATACGAGTATCCATTTCTTAAGAACTATGCAAGCCCTCAGATCATAGCTTAGAACGCCTTCCCCCAATCCTGGGGATTTATTGGCACTAGATTTTTTCTTATCTGACCTTTTAACTATTTGTTAAAAAAAATGGCTATCTCAAAATTTTCATTGGATGGGTTTGGAAAAAAGGCATGGGGGGGGGGGAAAGCTGCCCTCGGATCTCTTTTGACTCTTAAAAAGTGAACTTGAACTTTCAATTTCCAATCAAATGAGCCCTCTCTTAAGTTTTTACGAGCATCCCTTCCATAACAACCAAATTTTCACCAGGGCATAATTTACAACGCCTGCCCCCGGGCCATGGGGGGTTGTGTTGACACCTCAGTTTTTCTTATATGACCTTTAAACTATTTCTTAGCAAAACGGCTGTCTTAAAATTTTTATCGGATGCATTTGGGGGAAAAGGAGCTCAAGGGGGGACTAGTTGCCCGCCTTCTCACGGGCAACTAAACCCTTTCTCACGCCCACCCTTTCCTCAAACACATCCAATCAAAATTTAAAGATAGCCATTTTATTCAACATCGTTGAAAGCTTTGGAAATTAGGTCTTTAAGTTCGGGTTTGTGTTAAACTTATCCAATAAAAACTTATCCAACATAAACTCATCCTAAACTGATCCAATGAAAATTTTTAGATAGCTATTTATTCAATGTAGATTAAAGTTTTGGACATTAAGTCTTTAAAGATGACAACCCCCCTCCCACAGCCCCCATGGCAAGGGTTTCAAGTTATACCCTGGGGTATATAAGGTTTTCATAGAAAGGTATGCTGTATGAAGTTTCTACAATAACATGGAAAGGCATGTTGTAGAAACTTCATAAAGCACTCATTCAACTGGAAATTGAAAGGGCTAGTGCCCTTTTTAATAGTCAAAAGTGATTGAAGGGCAACTAACCCCCCCCCCTCCCCCGCCCACCATTTCCCCAAACATATCCAATCAAAATT
>JAQQPU010012966.1:7671-25074 GCA_029168905.1 Artemia sp. Kazakhstan ARC1039
TTATGGGCGCTCATGATGGCTAGAACTTTCAGCGCGCATTACCGAGAGCAAAAAACACCAAGGGAAACAAGTTTCAACGATTTTCTGACATGGGAGGTAATTGAGTCGTTAACCACCCCAACTTTGCTTGTTAGAACATGGCTATTTTTCACGACCAATGTGTTGCTGTATCTTTTATTTGTATCATCCCATGGCTTTGTCTAACACCAAGATATTTTTATTTTATTAAATATTAATAAAAAAAAAACACTTTCTAAAATAGAGACCTGAATGAGGATTGAGTTGCATAGGGTTCAGTTGAATTGTCTTGAGTTTAATGGGGGTGGTAGCATATGCCTCCATGGACAACAAAGGAACAATACCTCTAACCATTTCCAAGCAGTCAAATAACTTAATGACTTTTTGCTTATTAATGAGATTAATCAAAAAAACTTTTTACACGAAATAAGTTTTTCAAAAAAAAGCAAAGAACTCCATTAAACTAAAAATAAACAAAAATAAAATCAAATAATCTACCAAGCATACAACTACCACAAATCAGTATCAATAAATAAATGATACCGAGAACAAACAGAAATTAAAATAAGTCATATTCAAAACGAGCAGAAATTAATCTGAGTAGGGTTCTAAATCAATGCTTTGTAAAAGCCATTATAATTGTAATTTACTGAAAAAAATTCAAATGAATTTATTTTAAAAATGTGCATTGTCAGTTAATATACATATGCTGATATCTATTCCTTAAAATCTTAATTATTTTTTTATTTCTTAAGGTTATAAAAGTAAAAACATTTAAAAGAATTTTTTGATGAGGTCAACTCAGCTACCCAAGCTCCTTCTCCATCCCAATCTATTCAAAGCCTCCCTTTTTACACCCTCCCAGGAAGTTCCCATTTCCTTTAAATATTTCTTTATGACGTCCTCCCACCCCAGACGAGAACGACCTGCTTTCCTCACAACGTGCCCTAGCCATCTCAACCTTTTTTTCATTTCATCTCTCAACCTTCATCCGCATAACGTGCCATAGCTATCTCAACCTTTCTTTCATCATAGTCCTAGAAAGCGGGATTGAACCACATTTTTCGTATAGCCTACTATTTGAAATACGGTCAGTCAGCCGGGTACCCTAAACAATCCGTAGGAAATTTCTCTAGAAAACATCTTGCAAATCTTCATCCGCTTTTCGGAGTGCCAATGCTTCTGAGTCACATTTGACCACTGTCATCACTGTAGCTTCCAAGATTTTAATCTTGGTTTGCAACTTTTTTTAACTGTGAAAAAAACACCATGAGCCTTGGCTATCCCACATTTAACATCTTCACTGCTCCCAGCGTCTTTACTAATAACACTACCAAGGTAGGTGAAGCTACCCACCTGATCTATCTTTTCGTTTCCCAATGTCGCCTTTTCATCTTCAGTTATTCCTAGCTTTAGTGACTTAGTCTTCTTAACATTAATTTTCAAACCTATTCTAGCACCCTAAACCCGCAAAACCTCTAAAAGTTCATTCATTTTGCTCACACTTTCATCTATGATGCTTAAATCATCAGCATAATCTAAGTCAAGGAGAGTTTTTCCTCCCCATTTGATTTTGTGGTCTCCCATTGCCTTTCCTGTGCTCCTTAAGACTAAGTCCATCAAAATAATCCATTTAAAGGGGGATAGAACACAACCCTACTTAACTCCTGATTTAATGCAAAACCAGCTGCTAACCTCATTTCCTACCTTAACCGCAGCAGTGTTATTCTCGTACCTAGCACTAATCACTTTAATGTATTTGTCTGGTCTACTATACAAGGATAAGTAAGACCTTTGCTAAAGCTCTTCTATCAACAGAATTGAACGCTTGCTCATAATCTATTAAACTGAGGACCGAAGGTGTTTGACAACTCAGGCACGTCTCGATAATTAATCTGAGAGTGAAAATTTGGTCGACATATCCTCTACCTCTTCTATAACCACGCTGTTCTTCTCTTAAGACTTTGTCTACAGCTTCTCTCAGTCTAAAAAGTATCATATTACTAAATAATTTGCTACATACAGAGACCAGACTAATACCTCGATAATTACCATACTCAATCTTATCACCTTTCTTATACAGTGGCTTAATTAAGGTTTTCCTAAAATCGTTAGGTACTTCCCCTTTTTCAAAAATCATATTCATAATCTTCAGTAACGTGTTTATAACCTCAGAGCCACCATATTTAAGAAACTCATTTACCACACAATCGGCACCTGGAGCCTTATTATTCTTTAATCCTTTTAGTACTGCTGCTAATTCTTCCTCACAAAACAAATCTTGCTTCACATCCAAGGTATCACAAACTTTTTCATTTTTATTTTCTTACAATTCTATCTTGGTTTAGCAAATTCTCAAAATGTTCTGCCCATCTCCCTATTATTTCATGCAGACCATCTTCAGTGGAACATATTTTTGAACTTCTATTTCCCACAACATACTTCAACAAGCATTTTATACCACACTTTCACTTATTCCAAAGAAAATAGAGGTGTACTGACATTACAGACGATTCTGCGGTTTGTGGCCTCGTAGCATACATTTGGCATTTTCTGAATTTTTCAGGTGACACAAAAACGAAACCAAAATTGCCGCCTGACGAAATATGATTGGAATTTGTCTATCTTCTATCTCAGTAGCAGGAAAGATGGAAAATTTCGGAGTGCACCGATCGATTCTTGTACGGATTTTTACTAAGGTTGTTCATATAATTCATTTTAAACAAAAACTACAGATGTCTCTTTTTTGTTCCAGGCTTGCCATCTGTGAAACACGCCCAATTCTATAATGGCAAGGAGGATATGGCACAAAAATGTTATATACTTATATACATATTTGTGTGTCTTATTTAGCGACCAGGAATTGTATGTATGTATCCGACTCTATATTCTTATTTTCTGAGAATTGACATACAACCATTTTCCAGCGTACAAAAAAAACGATCTAAATATGCCACGAATTTGGGAAAATTCGTTTCGTTATCCCAGTCCACTTAATATTGTACGTAAATCGTTCGCAGACTAAAATTAGAGACCCATGAAGGTTGAAAGTCTTGAGCATAAGTAGGAGGATTTTCAAAATATCTAATTGTTGACACATCAATTGATTCCGAGCTTTTAGAGAAAGATATTCCAGTTTGATAGCCATGAAGCGAGTCTCAGATTTTTAATTGCTTTGAATTAAAAAGCTACGCATTGCGGCAGAAAAATTGAAATAGTTTGCATACCGTGTCAGTTTTTGATATAAACGATGTAACGAATATCCAAAAGCCCAATCCCCTAATAGTTTTACTTTCTATGGCGAATATAGTAAGATGAAATTAAAGCTGTTTCGGGAAATAGATTAAAAACTGTCTTTTCACCGAGCGAACCTCACTTCCCTGGCACTCATTTTTAATCTTTGTAAACACGATTCGTCCTCTCTAAAGGATCTTTCGTGGCACTATTAGTATAAGGCTATTCAAAAATCAACAGAGAGAAAGATATGTATGCAACAACTCATATTTTTCGGAGGAGAGTGGTATTTGGCGAGGACACAATTCTGAAAAAATACAAAAAAAGAACTAGTTGAAGGAATCTTGGAAGAAGACATGGGACTGACTGCACCTCAAAATGGCTGAACATTTGATAGTGCTAAAACTGTGTGTGGACAAAATCTTTCTTCCACGTTTTGTTGAAGTTACTCACTAAACAAGAAGCATGGGATGGCAGGGTGCTGTAATAATAAAAATAATTATTTTAAAATAATTTTAATATATAAAAATAATTAAAAAAAATTGTAAAAAAGAAACATTGACTGAATCTAAATCTTAATAAAATAACTCGAATCAAGTTGTATTTATCAATATGGCATGGGGTCCACACTTTCTGTAAAAACTGCGGAGTTTGGACCCATGCCACTTTCTACCAATAATCAAAATTTGGCGAACTAGGGAGAAAAACAGGACTTTTAAGGAAAAAAAATACCCTCCTGGAACACAAATAGGTTTTCCAAAGGAACTTCAGAAGCTAGCATGAGACACTAATTCAATTTAAACCTAAATAAAACAAAGCGAATGAGTAGCTATTTTATTTTAGAATAAAACAAAATGAAATAAGTAGAAACACAGGGATGATACAGGGTTCACTAACATAGCACAACTTGCCAAAATAGGGATGACGTAACTAAAATTCAAAAAAGAAGGAAACAAAAAAATCCGACGACGTCCAAAGATTGTTTAAGGGAAGGTGGAAATACACAGCTCAACATGCATTTTATGGTCAATAAACAATCACAATCGAAATTATTTTTTATTACGGGATAATGGTTCGTTTACACATTGGGGAAATTTATGTGGATTTAGCAATCCGTGCGAAAATTCCGTCCGTTTTCGTGCTAGAAAAAATCTCTAGCTTTCCGCAAAGTTTTGGTCAAATCAGGACGGAATCTTGGCAAGGCAAGGTTTTTAAATGAACAAAACCATGAGAATGGATTATCAAAAACTATACGATTTTATAACTTTGGTTTGAGTCTAAGAAAACTAAGAAAAACGGTGTCATTTGGCTCTCTGTTGCTCAACAGCTTTCAGAAGAGGGTAAGAACATAGGTCATGCTGTTGCGGCAATTTGAAATCTTTGTCTTAAAACGCAGCGTTATTTTAGCCATAGTTCGAACAGAAACGGACGGATTTCCAGAATGTGTAAACGAACCATAAAGGTTTTATGGCGTTCTGAGAGGACGATAATAGAAAACGACTAACGATTATTTGGTAATCCTTTTTTGGGATGATTCTAAAATACAAAAAGGAAGTTTTTACAGCTTGTCTAAGCATTTTAGGAGAAATCAAAATTGTTTTCCTGGGTGGCCTATGATCAACATAATATAAATAATCTGAAAAATTCAGCTTCGTTTAAGATGCAGATGCACCGCCACACAAAGTACCTAATTTAATTCTATCGAGAATACAAATAAAGCTAGTACTCTCCCAATTTTTATACTGAAAATATAGAATAAACAAAAAGAAAAAAAAATACGAAAAAGGGCAGTGAGGGGGAGGTGGGGGGACAAGTATTCTTTTCAAAATCTAGGGGGAAATTTTGTAATTTTTTAAATGAAAATGCTAGTTATTTTTTCATGGAAATACCCACAAAAATGCATTTCTCAAAATCTAGAGTGGCCAATGTCCTCTCCCCTCTATTGACACCAATGACATGTTTCTTCATCAAGCAAATATCAAGCAAAAGCTTTATTTTTGTAAAATTGAGTTTTCGATTTACTTTTGTTTATTCTACAGTATTCTATTCTGTAAATCAATTTTCTTATTATTTACTATATTTTTTTCCCCAGAAAGTTTCAGCAAGTCGTCAATAAATAATATAAAATTATGTAGTGTATAGGGTATAATGGGTAGTTCTTCTTTAAGGGTATCAATCTGTCGAGAGAAAAAGGAGACTGAACTTGCTTCAAAGCTCGGTAGCATCCTTCTGCATGCATATAAAATTAAACATACTTTACTGATATATATAAAATTTTGTTTATTTCCTGAGAAGGCCATGCATATTTATTTAGTTTGTTTGCTTTTTTTTATTGGTATTAACTAGGGGTTGCAAAATATCAAGAGACAGCTTATCTTTAATAGGTTAACTTATATAATTGCGAAGACTACACAGCCTTTCCATGACGATAACAAAAGTTCAAGTAGGGATAAAATCCTTTAAATCGACAGTGAAAAATTTCACAAAAATACTAGATATTTCGGTCACATATGCAGCAACCGTCATCAGTAGTAAAAAACTGATGACACGACGACAGTTTTACTACTGATGAGGTTGATTTATTTAAGAGTCAGTTTATTTGGCTGCACAATAATAATTTGTATTCATTTTATGTTTCATTTGCTCTCTTTTCCTACCATCAGAAGGACCTTGTTAAAGAGAATCTATACAAGGCAAGTTATTTCTCTCAAATTAGTGTTTTCTAAGCCAAACATTCTTTCGTTGTTTACCTTTTTAGATGTTTGCCGTTTCAAACTGACATTAGAGACTCTGAATTAAATTTTCTATTCCCTAAAAAAAGGCCTGGGTGTAATTCTTATGACTTATCACCCAGCAAATCTCAATAAAAACGAAAGAATATAATTTTTTTTCGCAGGATTGATATATTTGTAGGGGTGTTTCAAAATACAAATATTTTTATATTTATCGATACTGTTTGTTAATATCTTTTTATTGTACTGTTATATTATCAATTTTTTCGAGCTATTATTTATAAGTAATTATTAGAAATATATTATAAATATCTGGTGGTCTTTGCCGGCGACATGGAAAAAAAGAGAATAAAACAGATTTTAAAGAAAACTTATTTCAGAAATTAGGGCAACTTATGGTAATTCCGTCCTAAGCTAGTGCTTATCTATAAAGGATTGCTCAATTAAACAGCGCATTGACGGTAATTCCGTCCTAAACTGGTGATTATTTATAAAGGATTGTTCAATTAAACACTGCATTGGCAATATTTCAAAAATGGCTAAGGGATAAAAATTGTGCCACTTTAGTGGAGTTTAAGGTTGTAGTCGGCGGTGGAGGGGGGGGGGCACGTTCCCTCCCATAGATTTTGTAAATACCTTTTTTGTACACTCATTGAAAATCTTTTTTTCTGGTATTCTCATTGAAAAAACAGAAAAATTGTCCTCTCCCCTATTTTCATGAAGTCCCTTATATGTTGCTTATAGTACTGACAGGAATGTATACCGTTCCCTCATTCCTTTTTCCTTACTTGCTATAGGAGTTTTATTAAATATTTAATTCAATTAAAAATTAATTAGATATTAAAAAAGTATTGTCCTAGAAGCAAATTTTACGCCACTGAAAATACAAGTCGAGTCAACCAAACTAACACGTTGAACCCTCATCAGGTGACTTATAGGCGGAAATATTTACCAAAAAACCTTCGAATCAAACAGTTAACGAACAAACTCACATATTTAAAGGTCGTTCAAAATTATTTCGCATAAAACGAATTCATAATCCTCATAGAAATCACATAGTAATTAACCAAGAAACTGAGATGTATCTTAAGTGAGCAGAATAGATAGCAGCTTAGCAACTAAACAGTCATTTAGTCATAGATAGCCAACAACTAAAAGTAAAATATAGAGAGAAAAATGATTAATGCTTAAGAGCAAAGAAAGAACAAAATTAGTGAAGAAAAGATCTAAAGACATTGAAAAAGGCAAGAAAAGACGAATTTAAAATGTATTTCTAGGACCCATGAAAAATAAAAAAGGAAAAACAATTAACTGTAAATGTTTCAAATGTTGATTACTGCAAAAGTAATCAAATACAAGAAAGGAAATAAAAAGGACTTTTTTAGAGTTTCGCTTCTCACACAGAGTTAGAAAATTCAATTTGACCATCACATGGAATTTGTTCCTCAAAATACTTCACAGTCTACAAGACTTCCAATAATTAATGTTCAGTGTAGTTGTGCTCTCTGTAAAGCTGACTTCATAGTCAGAGACACTCAGACATTAATTGGCCTGTAATTTTAAATTTGGTAATGGCAGTAATGAAAGAAAGGAGTTGGAAAATAGAAAGACATGTTTTCTTTTTTTGAACACATGTATTCAACAACTCATATTTTGAAGAAGAATGGTTACATTTTGACCCATGAAAAATAACAAAAAAGAAAGAAATAACTGCAAATGTTTAACCAGTACGAGACAAAGCATTTTTGGCGAGAAAGAAGTTATAAAATAAAAAATAGAACAAAAACAAGAAGAGAGGAGACGCTCAAGGTTTGACCCCCCCCCCAAAAAAAAAATCGACTCGTAAAAACATAACGATTATAAATTCCTAGATTTTTTATGCGCTTTTTTTTGTGTAACCCCCTCCCCCCGAAAATAAATCCTTTCGTAAAACTCCCTCCGAAAAAAAAGATCCTGGATACGGCTTTGGTGACACTACTTTAATTTCAGTGACAGGATTCAGTTACTTTGAATGAAGTAGCTCAAATTTTATATATTGTTAAAAGCCAGTATTCTTTTTTTTGGAGCAGTGATTATTACTTGAATGGTTTTATTTTACGATTTATTCCCTATTAGTTTTCGGGTTTTTAGCTTTTCTTCTTTTTTACCTTTTTACCATTTACAAATGTCCAATTGGGACATTGAAATTGAGCCGTCCTAGCCAAGTAGTCAGCGCGCGCTAGAATTGAATCCTTTGTCCGAAGGGCGGGGTTCGATTCTTATGGTCGCCAGTTATTTGGTTTGGAACGTAGGTCAGTGTTGTGACTCTGAGAGCTCAATAAGAGTCGACCCAGCTCTAAATGGGTACCAGAAGAAATCTGGGGAAAATAAATAGGAAGGGTGTGCGAAAGAATGGCTGGCCCCCAGCCCCCCTTGCGCCTCCTGGCTGAAGGGTCATGAAACATAGATCAGCACTGCCGGTAAGAACTGTAGTAGTTCAATGCTGTATTAATTTCCTACTTTATTTAAGTAGGACATTGATAGACTGAGAAGTGATTTGTTTAGTTTTTTTACACTACAAGTATGTTGTACTCAAATGGCGTTAAAAAATAAATTACAGGAGACTTGGAACTCGAACAAAAATAGAATCGAATCGTTTTATGCTTCAAAGACAAAAGCAAATAGTTATAAATGTTAAAAACAACATAAGATGTAACACTAGCTATAGAATCCTTACGAAAATATAACACAAAATAAACCAAATAGAGAAAAAAGGAATCATTTTTAATTTGTGTGATATTATAAATAGTTGTAAATATAGAGAAACCAAACCAGTCAAAGAAAGAAAAACTGCAAGGGAGAGATACCGAGGAACCGTTGTATACATATGATGACAAAAAATAAGCCAAGCAATCCCCCAATCATGGCCGGGCGCCATGGGCCAAATAGCCGTATAGTGCTTATAAAAGTAGATATATTTTTAGTATGAACAAATTGATGATTCACTGATAAAATTCAAAAGAAATAAAGTATTTAAAAGAAATTATAGGAGAATTTGAATTCGTAGGGAACAAAATCGAAACTGAATCGTTTAAATTTCAACGGCCGAAATATTAATAAATGGTTCAAATAACGTTAAATGTGAACTAGTTATGAAACCCTTACAGATATAAAAAAGGATAGAAAAAAGAAACATAAAAGGAACTGCTTTGCATTTGTGTGTTACAATACATATTTGTATGTACATACATATACATACATATTTGTATGTATATTTTTATTTTAGGGAGACTGAGAAACCAAACTAGTCAAATAAAATTACAGTGCACATACACCGGAATAAGTGCAAAAATGTTTTGAGTAATATTTATTATCAATTCCATCGCCTACAGTGGTATTTTTTTATATTTTTTTTTTTTTTTTTTTTTTTTTTTTTTAAGAGCTGAAACCAGCCAAAAGAAAAATATTGCGAAAAGGCCTGAAAACGTTTATATGACGCAAAGGCAACATGCACTTTTCAGTTCAGACACGTAAAACTTATTGTGCTTTCTCTAGGTATTAAAGGAGACAGAATATCGAATAAAGCGCGAAACACATTCGCAGAACGTGAAACGTTACTGCTATTTAAAAAACGGTGGAAATACCCATATTTTCGCAAAACACTAAAATATTGGTGGATTTCAAATAAAACTTGATAATGTGTAACTGTTACTAACAAATGTCCAAATAAAAATCTTCAACAACCCAGTCTGTTGCACACAATTCTCTATTCACCTGCAAAAGAAAAAATAGAGACGGCTATTGTATTGTATATTTTAAATTATTGTAAATCGGAACGACTATTTCTACTGTAAACCCAAAGATTACATTTAACTATATCAAAAGCACCTATGTGCAAAAATAAACTAGGACTTACTTTACAGATACTGTCACATAAAGGTAATTTTGGGATAGGGTGGGGGTGAAAGGGGGCCCAACCCAAATTTCAAGGTCTAATTTTGGAGTTGATTCCTGATAATAGTGACATAAACAGGTTTTGGGACTAAAAACAAACATCTTCCCAATTTGTTAAGAAAAACAAAATTGCAAATGAATATTTGCCAAATGGTTATTTTTGACTGTACAATTAAATCAAAATTTAAAAGTCTGTTCATTTGCTTGTTCTATGCTATCTGCTAATACGCCAATAAAAAGCGACTCCATATGGCAGATAATGAGCCTTTTTCAATTTTAATTCCAGTTTGCTATCTTTATTTAGGGTTCTTTGTTTCTCTGCTTTAACAATAAAAGATGTTAAACACTCAGAGATAGAGAAAGTGATAAAGCAGAGATATAAAAAAAGGATAAATTGTGCGATGAACTCTGCCAGGAATTTTGCTTAGATGATTTGAACTTTTCAGCTTTCGTAAATTTTAATGGCCTCTAAGTCAATTAATGGCATGTTTTTGATCGGGATTATCGGCAAATCTTGAATAATTCTCTATATAGATATTCTCTATATAGAGAATTCTCTATATAGATAAACATCGCGCATACTCTCCTCTTTAAAACGGTTTTACGTACAAAAAAGTTCCGAGGCAGTTGAGAGTTTTACGTTATTCCCCCACCGAAATTCTCCGACACCAACAGCTGTTAATTTGCATACCGGTAATATTTACTTTAAATGTAATTAGTATAAATGAGAATGTGACTAAGGCAAAAAATGTTAAATACGATCTAATAGTTAATAAAAAATAAAAATTACATATAATTATAAATTTATTTTTAATTTTTACACTTCATACGGCGTGTTTTTGATCAGGATTACCGGTAAATCTTGAATAATACTCTTATATAGATAAACAATGCGCGCACAGTGTCCCCTCAAAAATGGTTTTACGTACAAAAAAAATGTTCCGACAAAAATTGTAGAGAATTTAGTCCTCTAAAATTTTCTTAGTAAATACAAATAGCACAAATCTACAGGAACCGTGATATTTGCGAAAAAACGAACAAACATCGATTATTTTACCTTTAAAATCTGTAGTCACAGGCACCCTGCGATAGTCAGGGTTGGAGTCGGAGACAAGTTTCAGGGTGTCATAATAAAGATCTATACGAGTTTATATCTGACTATCAAATTCTGAGATTATTACCATTTTTTGGCTAAAATGATTAGACTAATACTATCATGCGAAGGAAGGAAATACTATGAAAGACAACTGAACACTGACGGAGGTGGAAAGATATGGATGAATGAATAACTATCAAGCCTCTCACCAAGGCCTTACCCAGGATTTTTTTTCGGAGAGATTTTACTCAAAGATTTTTTCGGGGGGGGGGGGGGGGGAGGGTTACACAAAAAAAACCAAAAAAAACGCATATAAATCTTTTTATATCCGTTTTTATTACATTTTTACGAGATCAAACAAACATTTCGGGGGGGGGGGTTAAACCCCCCTAACCTCCTCTGGATACGTCCTTGCTTGGAGCCTAGGACATGTACAGAAATGTAGCCTATAAAAACAAAACATTGAATGACAAGATAATAACAGTTATAAACCATAATGAAACTACTAAAAATGTGTTCGGTTATACATAATTCATTCCTCGGAACAAGCAAGTGTTAACCAGTGTAATAAGAAAAAAATTTAAAAAGGAAAAAAGAATATGATAAGAAAAGCCATTAATCTGACAAACAGGTGGGTGTTTTATAACACCAGGACCGTATTTTTTTTACCCAGTTTGATTACGTTTTTACGATTCAGACAAACATTTCGGGGTGGGGGGGGGGGGGGGGGGGGCAAAAACCCTCCCCTGAATATGGCCTTGAGCAAAACCCTACCCATACACTTTAGTTAGACACGAATGTCTTCAGTGAGCCTTAAGTTCTATTTTTCTGAAGTCTCAAATTCAAGCTACAGTCCTTTCGATCATGGTTATTTAAGACCTATAAAGTACTTAGAAAAAGCTGAACACACTAATCTGTAACTAAAAAAACCGGTCTTAGTCCATTGCTGCTATTAAAGATAAAGTGATGATATTTTTAGAGCATATTAGCAACTGGTAAATTATCTTAACACGTGTTTGCGTATCTTATACAAATTAGAACTAAGTTCTATCCAGCTACATTCGGAGGATTGTGCTAAAAGAGGAAACATAAATTGATTTTGTTCACTTTAATAATGACCTCTCTAATTATTAGAAAATGTTAATTATCAAAAAATTGCTACCAATGTTTATGTTATTTCTAATTATTAAAAATTAATATTTTAGGAATTATATTATTTCTAATTATTATCTCTAGATATTAAAATATTAAAAGTTAATGTTTTAATAATTATGTTATTTCTAATTATTATTTCTAGATATAAGTTTTTAAATAATCTCTAACTTCTAATTCCGAAAAAAATCCGACCAATGTTTATGTAATTCCTAATTATTAAAAATTAATATTTAATAATTATGTTATTTATAATTTTATGTCATTTCGAATTGTCATTTCTAGTTACTAAATTATTAAATAATCTCTAATTTCCAATCATTAAAAAATTCCTACCAGTATTTATGTAATTTCTAACCGTTAAAAATGAATATTTTAATAATTATGTTGACCTAATTTTATGTTATTTCTAATCATTGAATTACTAACTAATCTTTAATTTCTAATTATTAAAAATTTCTACCAATCTTTATGTTCCATTCATAAATTCTTCAAAAGCTTGCTGGATTTCAGGATCCATACCATCTTCAAACTCATCTTCGCTACTGAAGACACAACTAAAAAAAGCGAAAAATAAGCAATTCAAACTAAAAATTATATATAAAGATAGTAAACAAAGAATAAACATGCAATAAATAATGAATAGATCGGAAAACAAGCTTTGGTAACAGCGAGTTAAATATTGCATCAGTTAAGAGTTCTTTTTGAGTCTAGGCCACCAACCCTATGCGCCAGATGCCACAATTAATATTAAAAACTCATTAAAACAACAAGCCACCTGAAGCCAACACAGCTACGCACGCTCCTCTTCCATCCCAATCTTGTCAAAGCTTCACGCTCTACCCCCTCCAAAGAAGTTCTGCTTTCCTTAAAAATCGCCCTTATAGTCTCTCCCCAATTTATTCAGGACAACCTGCTTTTATTTATTATTTATTTATTTGAAAACCCGTCATACAAAAGCAATAAGACGGAGCAGTAAGACAAAACAAAATAATAAAATAATAAAGACAGCAATTAGACACTTAGCAAAATACAAGACAAGCAAATATACGAAAGAAACGAGAATAAAAAGAAAAAGACTTCTAAGCGAACGAGTATAAACACAAACATTTACTATCTAATGTGCCCATTACCTTACCACTGCAAGATTATACTATATTACAATATTATACAAGATTATACTATATATTATACTATAGCAAATAGACACAAACGATTTTCGGGTCCAAGGTTGGAGCCGAAGGCGATAAGTTAAGGAACGATATCAGCACCATCAAATCTATATAATATATGTGCGAAAAAAAAAAAATCTTGAACATGGCGCGACCGACTATATGTGCTGCAGAACAGAAACGTTAAACAATCATACAAGAATTAAATTATTATTATAATTAAGAATCATTGAAAAATCCGTCACAATCAAAAACACAACAAGACGGACCATAGGAAAAAAAGACAATACATCACTGCTTAAGAATGTGGGACGGGACCAATCATTTAAATTCTTATGAATTTTTCGATTATGCTTCGCTATCCGTCTAGCGACGGCAACCTCTGGGTCAGCAACCTTGAATTTTGCAATAGTGAGCGAATTTCTATACAACGGAGGCAGATGAAGCAGATACTTGGCAAAACGAAAGAACATGGATCGAACTTTACTCTTGTCAGTTTTAGTTGGGAGTTTCCAGAAGGGTGCAGCGTAGAGGATATGGGGAAGGGCAACAGCATTATATAGACTTGCTAGAAGATGTCGGTTGAATCGAAGTTTACAAGATACAATGGAAGCGTAAACTGCTGAGATTCTACGTCTGATTTGTTCAAGAAGAAGTTTTCGGGTGAGTCGGATAGAAGAAGCAATGGGCAGACCTAAATACATAAGGTGATCTATAGGCTGAACAGAGCTAGCTCCAAGCGTGATGGAAGGGGCAGAGGAATTTGTTTTTCAGTTAAACAGGACAATATCAGATTTGGAGGAGCTGAATTCAAGCCCAATTTTCTGATATTCCGCCTCGAGGATTCCAAAAATTTCGGTGATACGTTGAAGAGTTCGACTAAGCTCTAGGATGTCGTCAGCATAGCATATCAAGAAAAGGTTTACAGAAGATAAAATCAGTGAAGAAGGGCACAAATCTTGTGCTTCCAGAACATAGTTATTAAAGAGGTCGGGAGAAGTGACAGCTCCTTTACGGGCCCTTTTCTTGACTGGGATAAGTTGTATATACGGAATCGGGGGCATCCCTTTATCTGGGTGTAGTTTCAGTCGAATATGAAGTCTTGAATGTAAATCCCGAAGAGAACGAATAATGACCAGATTCAATCCACGTTTACCAGTTTTCAGAAGCATCACTGCGTGGATAGGAGAGTAAAATGCACGTCTGACATCATGTCCCCCCAAAACAAGGCTTTCTCCAGACGATTCCGCATCAATCAGGGCATTTGCAACAGCGGTTAAAGCGTCGGCACACCCGGTACCTCGCTTGAATCCGAAATGGTGTGGAGGGGTATAGCAGACTTTTTCAAGATCCTTAATAAATAGTAACTCAAAGAGCTTGCAAAGGGATGTAGCTACGGTAATAGGACGGAATGATATACAGTGGACTTCAGATTTCCCTTTTTTAGAGATATGAGTCAAATCTCCGATGCAAAAAGAAGAAGGAACGATACCCTGACTGAAAATCATCTGCATAAGCAGAGATAGATGGGCCGTAAGAAATTTTCCCCCATATTTCAAATGAATAGCACTAACTTGGTCAATACCAGATGAACGTTTCAATTTTAATTTTTGGATGGCATCTTCGACAGAACGGGTACTGACCACAAAATATTCATCGGGTTGAGCATCCAGAAACTGATCCAGAGCTACTTCATAAGATTACTCTACGATGGAATCAGGGGCAGAAAACTCAGATTCAAAATACGCATACCATTCAGCTTCTGGAATGTCAGCTGAGGACGGTGACGAAGAAGGGGGTGCTGAGGAGGAGACAAATTTAGATACACATATTTCGATCTTGTTTTGCACGGGTAGAATAGCTATTAATAAGGTCTCTATGATGCTGAACAAGAATTTTGGAAAACTCCCGCTTTTTGGAAAATGTCATTCATATGCCCAGTAGTAGGACGCCTACAATCTTTCCATATAGAAAACCAAAACTTGGCTTGTTCACATGAAGTAAAAAGCTCTGAATTTGTGGACCATCCAGGAACGATTCCTTTGAAGACACGTTGCATGGGGACAGCTTGTTTTTCGGCAAAGCGGAGGGCATGCCATATTTCAGTATCATATATATCAAGACAAATCAGGACTTCATTCTTGGGCAACTGGAGTGACTGTTGGAGGAGGTGAAATGGGATTAATTTTACTTAGAATCGAGTCAACCGACTCGAGGAACTGATTTTCGTCAATCTTTGACCAATCACGATGATACCGCCGTACTGAGGAATCACGTACTAGCGGATTACTTTGAGAAGCGGGAGATGGCACACCGATAGAGCAAGTTATAGGCAAGTGGTCAGACAGCTGATAATCAAATATACCGTTAACTGTGTCGGCGGTCAGATTTGAAGATACAGCAACGAGGTATAAGTTAGAGGTTCGAGAAGACGTGTGAATATATATAAAATCTGACATTTTATTTAATACACGCAAAAATCACTAAATAACCCCTTAACTATAGTAGTACGTGGAGACGCCTCAGAATCTGGTTCAGCCAAATTACAATTAAAGTCTCCGGCTGTAACACAAGGTAAATCTAGACGCCGAATTTTCTCTACACAAGAACCTAACTTTTCGCACGATAAAACAAATAATCGCTCTGACTGATCGTTGGAGTAATCAGTGGGTAGATGCACACTAATATAAACACAGGAGTCTACTCTCACAGCTAAGTAATGATCATTTAGTTCGAGCAAGCCAGAACGGAGAGTCGATTTAACGAAAGTAACAAGTCCACCAGAGGGTCTGCCTCTGTTATTCAGCTTTCTAGCAGGCACAGAGTACGACGTCATGCCATCAAGTGTAAGTATGTTGATAATATGTTTAGTGACAAAATGTTCCTGGAGGAAAATCACGTTATAACTGCAGCTGATGCTTTGTAACACAGAAAGTTTATTTGTAAATGAAAGTTAATTTGTAAATTCTATGAAAAACATCCAGATGGACGATTTTCGTTTAGCCCCACACGGATGCTTTTCGTTAAGCCCCGGACGGATACTTTTCGTTTAGCCCCAGACGGATACTTTTCGTTTAGTCCCAGACGGACGTTTTTGTTTGGCCCCAGATGAATGCTTTTTTCTTAGCCCCAGATGGATACTTTTCGTTTAGCCCCAGATGGATGCTTTCCGTTTAGCCCCAAACGGATGCTGTTCGTTTAACCCCAGACGGATGCTCTTCGTTTAGCACCAGACGGATATTTTTCCTTTAGCCCCAGACAGATGCTTTTCCTTTAGCCCCAGATGGATGCTTTTCCTTTATCCCCAGACGGGTGCTTTTCGTTTAGCCCCACACGGCAGCTTTTCCTTTAGCCCCAGACAGATGCTTCTCTTTTAGCCCAGGACGGATGCTTTTCCTTTCGCTCCAAACGGATGCTTTCCCTTTCGCCCCAGACGGATGCTTTCCCTTTAGCCCCAGAAGAATTATTTTCCTTTAGCACTAGACGGATTCTCTTCGTCCAGCCCCAGATGGATGCTTTTAGTTTAGCCCCAGACGGATGTTTTTCGTTTAGCCCCAGACGGATGCTTTTCGTTTAGCCCCAGACGCACGTTTTTTGTTTAGCCCCAGACAGATGCTTTTCCTTTAGCCCTAGACGGTTGCTTTTCCTTTAGCCGAAGACGGATGCTTTTGCTTTAGCCCCAGACGGATTCTTTTCCTTTAGCCCCAAACGGATGCTTTTACTTTAGCCCCAGACAGATGCTTTTCCTTTATCCCCAGACGGAAGCTTTCCCTTTAGCCCCAGACGAATGCTTTCCCTTTAGCCCCAGACGGATGCTTTCCCTTTAGCCCCAGACGGATACTTTCCTTTTAGCCCCAGAAGGATGATTTTCCTTTAGCCCTAGACGGATTCTTTTCGTCCAGCCCCAGATGGAAGCTTTTCGGTTAGGCCTAGGCGGATGTTTTTCGTTTAGCCCCAGCGGAAGCTTTCCGTTTAGCCCCAGACGGATGTTTTTGCTTAGCCCCAGACGGATGCTTTTCCTTTAGCCCTAGACGGTTGCTTTTCCTTTAGCCCCTGGCAGATGCTT
>JAQQPU010012968.1:0-25074 GCA_029168905.1 Artemia sp. Kazakhstan ARC1039
ATTTTATTTCATTAGCATTAACCAAACTAGCACTATATAAAAGAGTCTGTTTAGTACAACAGTACCAATAGGTCTTTGGACGCCAATTTTTGGGGTTTCTGTGGGTATTATCTATGGTTTTATGCTAGGTTGTGAAAAGTTAAGACATTAAATTTGCTTGAATGCATACAAAATAACCGGTTTTTAAACTTAGGGCCTTCAGATACAGGGCCTTGAATTTCTGAGCCATTCAGAGGCCGAATCGATTGAGTTCGCTTTAATTATATATTTTTTTTCAAAAATTTTAGATTTTAAGGTACAACTCTTATGGCACAAATATTCCTGAAAATAAAGATGAATAACACACAAACACTTTAACCATTGGCTATTGAATAGATTTTTTGGACCCCAGTTTTGGGGCTTGTGTGGGGGTCATCTATTGCTTTTTGTGGGGTTTTGAATAAATTAAAATAGTATATTTGCTTAAATAAGGGAATACTTACCGGGATTCAAAGCATGGTAAGGGTTGTTAAACTAAAAGCCTTTAGATACAGTATCTTCGGTGTGTGAGCCATTTAGAAGCCCGATCTATTGAAAAATATTTGGTACTTGTCAGCTGTCCCGACCACACACTCAAGAAGTGAAGTTAGGTTAATCATAATGAAATATACCAAAATATGATAAAAATATAATATTTTAGAAACAAAATTATGGAAACTACAACAGAGAATTATGGCAAGCAGGCCGTCCAGAACGCATTATATTAAATACCTAACCAACTCTGTCATAAAAACTTATGTCATAAAAATTAATCAGAATAAAAATAAAAACAAACAAACACTTTGGTTATTGGGTAGTTTTTTGGACACCAATTTTTGGGGTATGTGTAGTGGGTTTTCTATGGTATTATGCAGGGTTGTGAATAAGTTAAAACTGTGTCTTATAATAGGTCCCAACCGTCTTCTTTTGACGTTTTGGGGCCACATCTCCTGCTAGATTCTGCGTAAGGGCTTTGTGCATTGCTCTATCTGGTATGGTACGTGATAACTGGGATATCTCTATGTTGTTGAAGTCGAAGTTCTTGGTCTGTCGTTTTTGTGGTCTCCTCGCGGACGAAGGCCATGAACAGATTTACTTAAATGAATGAATAATAGCCGGCCTTCAAAACGCGGCTAGGCTTTTTAAATAAGAGCCTTTAGATAGAGCACCTTCTATATATGATCTACTCAGAGCCGAATCAATCGAATTCACTTTAATTTTTTTCTTTCTATCAACAACTTTTAATTCCAAAATAC
This sequence comes from Artemia sp. Kazakhstan ARC1039, assembly GCA_029168905.1. Taxonomy (NCBI): domain Eukaryota; kingdom Metazoa; phylum Arthropoda; class Branchiopoda; order Anostraca; family Artemiidae; genus Artemia; species Artemia sp. Kazakhstan ARC1039. The sequence goes on from JAQQPU010012968.1 coordinate 1,275, forward strand.
GAACTCTAATAGACAAACAAATAATTTTACCATTCAATACTAAATAGCTTTTTCGGGGTTTATCCAGGGTTTATGCTGTTATGGAGATTGTGGCAAAGGAAAACACGAAATTTACTTGAACGGATGAACAACAGCTGGAATTTAAAAACCCTAAGGATTTTTAAGCTTAGGGCCTTGAGATACAGGGCTTTTGGTGTTTGAGCCATTCAAAAGCTGAATCAGCTGAATCCCTTCGTAATTCGTTTTGATACAAACTTTCAATTTCAAGGGAAAACTCTTACATCATAGCAATTCCACGAAATAAAGATTAATAACAAACTAATAATTTGACACTGAATAGCTTTGTTGGACGCCAATTTTAGGGGCTTATGCAGGGGGTTATCTATGGTTTTATAAAAGGATGTGACAAATGAAAGTATAACGTTTACTTGAATGGACGAACAATAGTTGGAATTTGAAAACGGTAGAAATCTGTAATTTTAGGGCTTTTCGGTACGATATCTCCAACACATGACCAGTTTCAGAAGCCAAATTGATTTGATACACATCAATAATTATTGTCAAAGCTTTTAATTTGAAGATGCAACTTTTATCCTAAAACTACTATTCTACAAAATTAGGATTAGTTACAAAAAAAGTGAAACACGCTCCGCTTCCCCCCCCCAAAACAAAAAATAATACTCGCATTTTGCCTTAATTTTTACATAATTTGCAAATACAGCATGCTAGCATACACTCAGGGGCGGAATTCTTGGAAATCAAAAAAACTCTACAGCTTTGTGTATGCGTCTGTAAGCTATTCAAGAATTACATGTATTTTATGCTTCTTTCCAAGTCTCGTATCCCCCCCCCCCCCAGTATTTCCCCAAAATTGTGTAAATGTGAGATACGGGCAAAATTTCTCACTGCGTTATTTGTATCGCAGACTCCCCCAGAAAATTGAACACAATGGATTTGCAGTGGTGCTTTTTTACTTGACCCCCCCCCCCTGATATAAAACTCCTCTTGTTCTTTGCTTAAGTTGGCTATGTGCACTTATTCTGTGATGCTATTTTCATCATGTGAAAGTAATTTTTAAGTTGGCTGATTGACCAAACTGTGAATTGCATAACTTCTCAGTGTGATTATAAACCAGATTTTCTTGACAAGGAAAATTCATTTATTCATCATTAGAGTCATCATTTTATTTTCAAAACTTATGGAAGAACAAGAAGCACGAGCTAAGTACAACAAGTTACCTCTGTCTCTGAAATTTGCCAAGGCATTGCTGTGTACGCGCAGTGGGCTAAGACGCAACCCACTTTAAAAAATCCCTTACAACAGGCGGTGCACCCCACAGCAGATAAAAGTGTGCCACGCGTGGCTTTACGCGTTTCAACCGTCATACGAGGAGATATGGAGTGACTAAAGTCTGTCATACGTAGCGGAAGAAGTGGTACTTTGGGATATACACTAGGTCGTTGAGTTCTGGTGAATCCTCGGATAAATCGATATCATGTGGTTATAATATTTCTTCGCTTTCCTAAATCTGAGGAGAAGAAAGGGGAAAAGTGTGTGCATAATAGCCTGTTCAGGCGCAATGGGAAACGCTCAAAAACCGATTGGTACCATGGGAAAAGTTTTTCCCTTAGTACCGATCGATTTTGGAGCTAGGTATTTTTTCTAGGTTCCCTATGGTACCGATCGGCTCTTCGGATTAACAATCCAACCAGTGGGTTAACTTCATTTTTCTTCTGCTCCAATTCCTTCTGATTGTCTGATCTCCCCCACCCCTAATTATGGGTTAGACCATCGTCAGCATCTGAGCATACCTGTCTTGTCTTTCTTATGTAACATTATTATCAACTACCCGCCGTTAATATCTATTTAATTATTATTTATATCAATTAGCGCAATCGCGCTGCCTAAGTAAAGAACTATGTTGGCACAATGTAGATTTTTTTTTTCCATACCAGGGCGCTTTGTATCGAAGGAATTGTCGTAGAAACATCAAAAGGGCTCATTCGACTGGAAATTGGAATGGCTAGTGCCATTTTTAATAGTCGGAAGTGATTGGAAGGCAAACACCCCTTCCACGCCCACCATTTCCCCAGACATATCCAATCAAATTTTGAGATAGCTATTTTGTTCAACGTAGTTGATTTCCAGATTTATAGAAAGCGTTGTCGTAGAAACTTCAAAAAAGGCTCGTTCGATTGGAAATTCAAAGGGCTAGTTCCCTTTTTAACGGTCGAAAGTGATTGGAGGGCAACTAACCCCCCTCTCACGCCCACCTTTTCCCCAAACACATCCAATGAAAATTTTGAGATAGACATTTTGTTCAACGTAGTTGACAGTTCTGGCAACTAGGTCTTTGAGGATGACAACCCCCTCCCCCAACAGCCCTTAGGGCAATGATTAAAAGTTATGCCCTGGGGGCAAATAAGGTTTTCATAGAAATCTTTGTCGTAGAAACTTCAAAAAGGGCTCATCTGATTGGAAATTGAAATGGCTAGTGCCCTTTTTAATAGTTGAAAGTGATTGGAAGGCAACTAACACTCCTTCCATGCCCACCATTTATCCAAACCTATCCAATCAAAATTTTAAGATAGCCATTTTGTTCAAAGTAGTTGAAATTTCCGGAAATTGTATATAAGGGAATAACACTCCCCCCACAGCCCTCAGGGTAAGGGTTGTAAGTTATACCCAGGGGGCATATAAGGTTTTTATTGAAAGCTCTGTCGTAGAAGCTTGAAAAAGGGCTCATTCGATTGGAAATTCAAAGGGATAGTGCCCTTTTTAATAGTCGAAAGTGATTGGAGGGCAACTAGCCCCCCTCTCATGTCCACCTTTTCCCCAAACACATCCACTCAAAATTTTTAGATAGCGATTTTTTCAACTTAGTTAAAAGTTTTAGAAATTAGGTCTTTGAGGATGATAACCTCCTCAGAGCCCTCGGAGCAAGGGTCGTAAGTTATGCCCTGGGGGGATGTAAGGTTTTTATAGATAGAAATATTGTAGAAACTTCAAAATGGGCTCATTCGATAGGAAATTAGAAGGGCTTGTGCCCTTTTTAATAGTCGAAAGTGATGGGAGGATAACTAACACCCCTCTCAAAACCACCATTTTCCCAAACACATCCTTTCAAAATTTTGAGATAGCCATTTTGTTCCACGTAGTTAAAAAGTTTGGAAATTATGTTTTTGAGGTTGAAACTCCCCCCACAGCCCTCAGGGCAAGGGTTATAAGTTAGGTCCTTTGGGCATGTAAGGATTTTTTCTTATAGAAAGCGTTGCCGTAGGAACTTCAAAAAGGAATCATTCGATTGGAAATTGAAACGGCTAGTGCCTTTTTTAATAATCGAAAGTTATTGGATGGCAAGTAACCTTCCTCTTACGCCCGCCATTTCCCCAAACACATCCAATCAAAATTTTGAGATAGCCATTTTGTTCAACGTAGTTCGAAGGTCCGAAAATTATGTCTTTGAGGATGACAACCCTTTCATAGCCCTCAGGTCGAGGGTTGTAAGTTATGCCCTGGGGCATATAAGGCTCTTATAGAAAGCGTTGTCGTGGAAACTTCAAAAAGGGCTAATTCGATTGGAAATTGAAAGGGCTAGTGCTCTTTTAATAGTCGGAAGTGATTGGAGGGCAACTAAGCCCCCTCTCATGCTCACCATTTCCCCAAATACATCTAATCAAAATTTTGAGATAGCAACTTTCTTCAACGTAGTTGAAGGTTCTGGAAATTAGGTCCTTGAGGATTACACCCCCTCCCAGCCCTCAGGGCAAGAGTTGTAAGTTACGCCCAGGGGGTATATAAGGTTTTCATTGAAAGCGTTGTCGTAGAAACTTCAAAAGGGCCCATTTGATTGTAAATTGAAAGGGCTAGTGCTTTTTTTAATAGTTGAAAGTGATAGGAGAGCAAATAATGTCCCTTTCACGCCCACCATTTCCCCAAACACATCCAATCAAAATTTTTAGATAGCCATTTTGTTTAACGTAGTTGAAAGTTCTGGAAATTCGGTATTTGAGGATGAACACCCTCTCCCCCCCCCACCATCCTCAGGGCAAAGGTTGTAAGTTATGCCCTGGGGGCATATAAGGCTTTTATAGAAAGTTTTGTCGTAGAAACTTCAAAAGGGCTCTTTTGATTGGAAATTGAAAGGGCTAATGAGATGGCCATTTTGTTTAATGTAGTTTCAAGTTCGGGAAATTACGTCTTTGAGGATGACAGCCCCCCCCCCCACCCAAAAAAAACCCTCAGAGCAAGGGTTGTAAGTTATGCCCTGGGGGCATATAAGATCTTTATTATAAGGTTTTATATTTGTATTCTACCACTGCTATTACAATTAAAACTAGTCCCCGGCGTCGCACCTATAAGAGAATAGATTTGAGCCTTCCTCAAATCCAATTTTTCAAATCCACTAGTATAATGCTTAAGCCATTTTGGGCCATAATAAAAGAGAAGATGTATAGTAGAAAAATGTGAAAAGAGAATTTTATAGTCTTAAAGATAAAAAGAAAAAGAGAGAAAAGAGAATAACAAGGATAAATTCCAAAAAATTGATATCCTTGGAAGAAAGGACATGGCATAATATTTGGCCATAAACATGACCCTAAAGAAACCCATTGAGGTTATATGCACAGAATGACCCATAAATAATGGTAGTATAAGAAGTATGTACAAAATACTTAAAATTGGTTGTTATAAAAGTAAAATATTTAGAGTTGGGGGCAACTCTTAGCAAGGGAGGAAGTATTTTGGTGACGCTGTCTAATTAAGTCAAAATTGGATTTTAGTAAAAACATTAAGACGCAAATACAAAGTTTTGAAATACCAAATATTATTAAGATAAAGAGCACATCCTGGTATATGTATACTGAATAGGAAATTGAGAAATCACCACTTCCTTGCTATGTGCGTTAGCGGGCCCGATAAGATGTGGTTGATGCTATGTATACAAGATACATTTTATGGAACAGGGAGCCTGATACCAATTTTATGTCGGACTGACCTCTGGTCCGTTTACCTTAGAAATACCTTGGATTATATGTCAAATATCGTAAGTGTTCAAGGGTCTTATTATATTACATCTTACCATAGTATTCCTATAATTATTGATTTCCTGGGACAACTAGTCACAGCAGTTTATATATTGTAATACCCTGTATCGTTGTGTGTTTGATGAATAAGAGTATAATGTTATAGCCAACCTCTCAACAATCTTATTTTAGTCTTTCGAATAATCACAGCTGGTACGCCTTTATTTACCTTTGGACCACAAGTATCCCCTTTAAAGGAGGTAATAAGGCATTAACTACAACTACACTATATAACCTTAAATCCACTTTACCACAGTTTTCAATGAGAGCTTGAGAATCATAGGCAGTGCAATCGCGCTGCCTAAGTAAAGAACGATGTTGGCGCAATATATTAATTATTTTTCTATACCAGGGCACTTCATATCGAAGGAGTTGTCGTAGAAACTTCTAAGAGGGCTCATTCGATTGGAAATTGGAATGACCAGTGGCCTTTTTAATAGTCGAAGCTGATTGGAAGGCAATTTCCGCGAGAACCATTTCCCCAAAAACATCCAATCAAAATTTTTAGATAGCCATTATATTCATCATAGTTTATTTCCAGATAAAAATTATGTATTTGAGGAGGACACTCCCCCACAGCACTCAGGGCATGGGTTGTAACTTATGCCCTGGGGGTATATAAGATTCTAATAGAAAGTGTTGTAGAAACTTCAAAAAAGGCTCATTTGATGGGAAATTCAAAGGACTAGTGTCCTTTTCGATAGTCGAAAGTGATTGGAGGGCAACTAACCCCCCTCTCACGCCCACATTTTCCCCAAACACATCCAATCAAATTTTTTAGATAGCCATTTTGTTCAAAGTAGTTGAAATGTCCGGAAATTATATCTTTGAGGATGACACTCCCCCAACAGCCCTCAGGGTAAGGGTTATAAGTTATGATCTGGGGGCATATAAGGTTTTTATTGAAAGCTTTATCATAAAAACTTGAAAAGGGGCTCATTTGATTGGAAATTCAAAGGGCTAGTGCGCTTTTTAATAGTCGAAAGTGACTGGAGGGCAACTAACCCCCTTCTCACGCCGACCTTTTCCCCAAACACATCCAATCAAAATTTTTAGATAGCCACTTTGTTCAACGTAGTTAAAAGTTATAGAAATTAGATTTTTGAGGATGATAACCTCCTCAGAACCCTCAGGGCGAGGGTTATAAGCTATGCCCTGGGATCGTATAAGGTTTTTATAGATAGCGATGTTGCAGAAACTTCAAAAGGGGCTCATTCGATTGGAAATTCGAAGGGCTTTTGCCCTTTTTAATAGTCTAAAGTGATTGAAGGATAACTAACACCCCTTTCACACCCATCATTTCCCCAAACAAATCCAATCAAAATTTTAAGATAGCCATTTTGCTCGAAGTAGTTAAAAAGTCAGGAAATTATGTTTTGAAGATGACACTCCCCACACAGCCCTCAGGGCAAGGGTTGTAAGTTATGCTCTGGGCTTATATAAGGTTTTTTTTATTATAGAAAGCGTTATCGTAGGAACTTAAAAAAGGGCCAATTCGTTTGGACATTGAAAGGGCTAGTGCCTTTTTAATAGTCGAAATTGATTGGAGGGCAAGTAAACCTTCTCTCAAGCCCACCATTTCCCCAAACACATCCAATAAAAAATTTTGAGATAGCTATTTTGTTCAACGTAGTTGAAAGGTCTGGAAATTATGTCTTTGAAGATGAAACTCCCTCCGCAGCCCTCAGGGCAAGGGTTGTAATTTATGCCCTTGTAGCATATAAGGTGTTTATAGAAAGCGTTGACGTAGAAACACAAAAAGGGCTAATTCGATTGAAAGGGCTGGATTGAAAGGCTTGATATTTTTATAGTAAAAAATTATGTGGGTATAATGTATTATTTTGTTGTTTTTGTTGTTGTTTAGACCAGGGAACTTCGTATCGAAGGAGTTGTCGTAGAAACTATGAAAAGGGCTCATTCGATTGAAAATAGAAAAGGATAGTGCCCTGTTGAATAGTTGAAGTGATATGAGGGCAACTTATCCTCTTCCCACGCCCACCCTCCCATTTGCCCATTATATTTAAAAACTATATGTTGCCTTAAGATTTATTCAAAATGCACCGTGTTAATTATAATTCCCAATAAGGCATCTCAGCAGTATCCCAAGAACGACTGAGGGTATTATGTTCAAACTTTCGGGCTACTTCTGTTCTTAAAATTTAACCTAATCAAAAAGGCGTAAGTGTGTCCAAGCTCTCAAAGAAAGTAAACAGATTTTTTTGCGAATCTTATCAAGTTTTCTATTTCAGGTCAAACTAGAGGAGGTATGAAACTAAATTAAACACTAATATTTGTGTCCAGATTTTTAAAAGAGTGTATGTTGTTAAAATTGTTAAAAAATTTTCTCTAGCACACAAAAAGCAGGCGAAACTATAAAGTCTTAACAAAACGAAGATATTAAAACTGTTATTTTCTTTTTCCCTGAAAAGACTATGTCAATATAAAACGAAAAGAAATTAATTAAAAAAAAATTTTTCCACTAAACAAGTTTTTCAAAAAAAAACTAAAAAACTCCCATTAAACCAAAAATGAGCAAAAATAGAATCAAATAATCTACCAAGCGTGAAACTACAACAAATCAGCATCGATAATTAAATGAAACCCAAAACGATTAGAAATTACAATAAATAACCAAGTCAAACTCAAAACGATCAGAAATTGACATGAGTAGGGATCAAAACACATATGCCTTCTCAAGGCCAGAACATAATATACACTTCACTGAAAAAAATACAAATGAATGTGCATTGTCAGTTTAAGATAAATATACTGATACTTATTAATCAAAATGTCAATATTATTTGATTTACTAAAGTTATAAAAGTAAATTTTTTTTCAGTAAAGTGAAAATTATGTTCTGGCCTTGGGAAGGCATATGGGTTTTGATCCTGACTCATGTCAATTTCTGATCGTTTTGAGTTTGACTTGGTTGTTTATTGTAATTTCTATTCGTTTTGGGTTTCATTTAATTATCGATGCTGATTTGTGGTAGTTTCACGCTTGGTAGATTATTTGATTTTTACTCATTTTTGGTTTAATGGAGCTCTTTACTTTTCTTCGAAAAACTTATTTTGTAGAATTTTTTTTCTTAATCATAAGATAAGTCTATGGAGAAGCTTTCAGAAATTTAAGGACCATTAGACCACTCAAAACCCATCTTTTAATTTTTTAGCTTTTAAATAAAAAAATCGCTATTCCTAATCTCAAACTGCAGATGCAACAAACTTGACCAAAAAATAACTAGGAATTGCCCTTCAACCCAGATTCCGCTTGCGCATGGAATCAATCCCTGGTCTCTAGCTATTTAAAAAGGCCAGAAGGATGATTAAAGTAGAATGCGCCTTCTGGATTTGCTTAATGCCCTAGGAATTACCATGCTTATTTGCTTAATGACCTAGGACCATACTATTTGTTTAATGCTCTACACCTTTTTCAAGAGAGTGAGTATCCTCTCACATGGTCTTCCATTTTGCTTGGACGTATAGGAATTCCTATACTATTTGCTTAATGCTCTAGAACTTTTCAAAGAGAGTGAGTATCCTCTCACACCCATACTTCCTTGGTACCTTTCCAAACAAAGTGATAAAAAAAAACAATGAAGATATTTATTGACCATAAACTCTAGTTTTTTGTAAGAAAATTATGGAAAATACAATTCTCTGGTTCAAATGGGAAACTTAAGTCCAGTTTTGGATAAAAAAAAAAACTATTTCCATAAGATCTGAGCTAATAATGGTTTTTGACCGTAAAATCTAGTTGTTTGTAAGAAAATTATGGAAAATACAATTCGTTGGCTCATAGGTGAAACTTAAGTCCAGTTTTGGATCGAAAAATAAACTATTTCCGTAGAATCTGAACTAATAAAGTTTTTTTTGGCCGTAAACTCTAGTTTTTTGTGTTTCTTTAAAATATGAGCTAATAAAGGTTTTTGTCCGTAAACTCTAATTTTTTTTGTAAGAAAATTATGGAAAATACAATTCTCTGGTTCAAATGTGAAAAATAAACTTTTGGATCGAAAAATAAACTATTTCCGTAAAATCTGAGCTAATAAGGGTTTTTGACCGTAAACTCTAGTATTTTGTAACAAAATTATGGAAAATACAATTCTCTGGTTCAAATGTGAAACTTAAGTCCAGTTTTGGATCGAAAAATAAACTATTTCCGTAAAATCTGAGCTAATAAGGGTTTTTGACCGTAAACTCTAGTTTTTTGTAAGAAAATTATGGAAAATACAATTCGTTGGCTCATAGGTGAAACTTAAGTTTAGTTTTGGATCGAAAAATAAACTGTTTCTGTAGAATCTGAACTAATAAAGGTTTTTGACCGTAAACTCTAGTTTTTGTGTTTCCTTAAAATATGAGCTAATAAAGGTTTTTGTCCGTAAACTCTAGTTTTTTGTAGGAAAATTACGGAAAATACAATTCTCTGGTTCAAATGTGAAACTTAAAACCAGTTTTGATCGAAAAATAAACTATTTCCGTAAAATCTGAGCTAATAAGGGTTTTTGACCGTAAACTCTAGTTTTTTATAGGAAAATTATGGAAAATACTTAGCTCAGATTCCGTAAAATCTGAGCTAATAAGGGTTTTTGACCGTAAACTCTAGTTTTTTGTAAGAAAATTATGGAAAATATAATTCGTTGGCTCATAGGTGAAACTTAAGTCCAGTTTTGGATCGATAAATAAACTATTTCCCTAGAATCTGCATTAATAAAGGTTTTTGGCCGTAAACTCTAGTTTTTGTGTTTCTTTAAAATGTGCGCTAATAAAGGTTTTTATCCGTAAACTCTAGTTTTTTTTAAGAAATTATGGAAAATACAATTCTCTGTTTCAAATGTGAAACTTAAGTACATTTTTGCATCGAAAAATAAACTATTTCCGTAAAATCTGGGCTAATCAGGGTTTTTGACGTAAAATCTAGTTTTTTGTAAGAAAATTATGGAAAATACAATTCTCTGGTTCAAATGTGAAACCTAAGTACATTTTTGGATCGAAAAATAAACTATTTCCGTAGAATCAGAACTAGTAAAGGTTTTTTTGACCGTAAACTCTAGTTTTTGTGTTTGCTTAAAATATGAGCTAATAAAGGTTTTTGTCCGTAAACTCTAGTTTTTTGTAAGAAAATTATGGTAAATACAATTCTCTGGTTCAAATGTGAAACTTAAGTCCAGTTTTGGATTAAAAATAAAGTATTTTCGTAAAATCTGAGCTAATAAGGGTTTTTGACCGTAAACTCTAGTTTTTTGTAAGAAAATTATGGAAAATACATTTCATTGAGTCATAGGTGAAACTTAAGTCCAGTTTTGGATCGAAAAATAAACTATATCCGTAAAATCTGAGCTAATAAGGGTTTTTGACTGTAAAATCTAGTTTTTTGCAAGAAAATTATGGAAAATACAATTCGTTGGCTCATTGGTGAAACTTAAGTCGAGTTATGGATCGAAAAATAAACTATTTCCGTAGAATCTGAACTAATAAAGGTTTTTGACCGTAAACTCTAATTTTTGTGTTTCTTTAGAATATGAGCTAATAAAGTTTTTTGTCCGTAAACTCTAGTTTTTTGTAAGAAAATTATGGAAAATACAATTCTCTGGTTCAAATTTGAAATTTAAGTCCAGTTTCGGATCAAAAAATAAACTATTTCCGTAAAATCTGAGCTAATAAGTTTTTTTGACCGTAAACTCTATTTTTTTGTAAGAAAATTATGGAAAATACAATTCGCTGGTTCGAATGTGAAACTTAAGTCCATTTTTGGATCGAAAAATAAACTATTTCCGTAAAATCTGAGCTAATAAGGGTTTTTGACCGTAAACTCTAGTTTTTTGTAAGAAAATTATGGAAAATACAATTCGTTGGCTCATAGATGAAACTTAAGTCCAGTTTTGGATCGAAAAATAAACTATTTCCGTAGAATCTGAACTAATAAAGGTTTTTGGCCGTAGACTCTAGTTTTTGTGTTTCCTTAAAATATGAGCTAATAAAGGTTTTTGTCCTTAAACTCTAGTTTTTTTGTAAGAAAATTATGGAAAATACAATTCTCTGGTTCAAATGGGAAATTTAAGTCCAGTTTTGGATCAAAAAATAATCTATTTCTGTGAAATCTGAGCTAATAAGGGTTTTTGACCGTAAACTCTAGTTTTTTGTAAGAAAATTTTGGATAATACAATTCTCTGGTTCAAATGTGAAACTTAAGTCCAGTTTTGGATCGAAAAATAAACTATATCCGTAAAATCTGAGCTTATAAGGATTTTTGACCGTAAACTCTAGTTTTTTGTAATAAAATTATGGAAAATACAATTCTCTGGCTCAAATGTGAAACTTAAGTCCATTTTTGGATCGGAAAATAAACTATTTCCGTAAAATCTGAGCTAATAAGGGTTTTTGACCCTAAAATCTAGTTTTTTTTAAGAAAATTATGGAAAATACAGTTCGTTGGCTCATAGGTGAAGCTTAAGTCCAGTTTTGGATCGAAAAATAAACTATTTCCGTAGAATCTGAACTAATAAAGGTTTTTGGCCGTGAACTCTAGTTTTTTGTGTTTCCTTAAAATATGAGCTAATAAAGGTTTTTGTCCGTAAACTTTAGTTTTTTGTAAGAAAATTATTGAAAATACAATTCTCTGGTTCAAATGTGAAACTTAAGTCACGTTTTGGATACTCCTAATGATGAGGACTGATGGTTCTAATTCAATATTTTTTTTCATAAAAAAACAAACTATTTTTTTAACTTCGAAATTATTCAACTTTATTTATTTTTTTTTATTTTTTTATTTTTTTATACGTGTCTTAAAATGACAAAATATGCTTACGGCTCTAACAATTGTACTCTATGCTTGCTCAGAGACACGATGTGGCTTTCCCACTGGTATTCTATGTCCGGTTATCGACACTACCTAGTCTATTACATGCATTAAATCAGTATTTTTTACGCAGTGGAACCATAAACACGTAAGTCTTATCTTTAAAAAGTGGAGCATTTTAATAAAGTGTGTTCACATGATAATGCTATTGTAGCATTGAATGCCGACAAGGAGAAGTATTTAAACTATGAAACAAGTACAAGTGGTAGCACTATTGGAAATGTCTGCATGCATTGTCATGACAGTAAGAAATTACATTTCTTTGGAGTACCGAAAAAATTCAACTCTTATGTTGGTGGATATGCGAGGTTGAGATCTCAAGAGATGATTGCACTCAAAGAGAATGCCAACATAAAAATAATCGTTGATGATAGAGGACAACTCCTTGCTACTGTTGCAGGTAACACCTTACCTACTGATACATCCAATTGTCAGCTTTCGGGCATTAGCGTTCAACGGAAGGTCAAAAAAAGAAAGGCCTACTCTTCTACTAATATCATAAACCATATCTTGTCTACGTGCCGAAACTGTCACCTGTGTAAAAATAATGTGATAATAGACAATGAAAATGCCAGAAAAATAAAAAGGGCATTGGCAGAAAATATCACTATGGAATATAAAGATGAATCAATGAAAAACAAGGCACCAGCAAACGTTACTGCCATTGATCAAACAGTCAATGAACCAAATAATACCAAAGACGAAAAGCATATTGAACCTGTCAATGACACGCCAGTAAAAGTTGTGTATGATTCAAAATGGAATAATGATTATTCTGCTGATTACGAACTAAGAGGAGACAATAGCTACAATGTCAAGAGAGAACATGGTGAACGATTTTATGGAAAAGATTCAAAATGTCCAAAGTTGCTCATTAATATTAATAATGTATCATAATATATTTTTGTATTAATATTCTACATAGCATTATTTCATTAAAAATATATTATGCATTACATTGTTATGTGTTCATTATTTTTAGAGTATGCTAGCATATCAAACGTTTAGAATGTCTATTAAAACATCGGAGATGTAAGAAAAGGAATTTGCATACATCTATTGTCTGAACATTGACAAAATCTAGGTATCAGAATGAATAAATTCTTTATCGACATCTGTTGTTGGATATGTCATTATGTCAATATGAAAAAATTGTAAGTAAGTAAGTAAGTAACAAACTCTTTCTTGAATTCACCTCTTGGATACACAATACAGAAATTTAATTCAGGAAATTATGAAAAAAAAATTGAACAAATTCTTTATTAACGTTCATTATCGATTGAATTCGCTTTCTAGTCAGACAATACGGCAATTTCACAAAATCCAAGTATAAGAGTAATTAAATTCTATATCAACATCCATTTCTCGGATACATAGGAAAAAGTTGACAAAATCTACGTGTTAGAGTGAATAATTTTTTTTTATCAACATCTTTTGTCAGATACATCGGATAAAATTGACAGAATCTAAGTGTCAGAGTAAATAATTCTTTTTATCAACATCCTTTGTCAGATACATCAAATAAAATTGACAAAATCTAACTTTCAGAATGAATAAATGCTTTAACAACATCTTTTATCGGATATGTCGGATAAAATTGACAAAATCTAAGTATCAGAGTGACTAAATTCTATATCAACATCCTTTTCTCGGATACATAGGATAAAATTGACAAATTCTAAGTGTTAGAGTGAATAATTTTTTTATCAGCATCCTGTGCCAGATACATCGGATAAAATTGACAAAATCTAAGTATCAGAATGAATAAATTCATTATCAGCATCCTTTGTCGGATAAAATTGACAAAATCTAAGTTTCAGAGTGAATAATTTTTTTTATCAACATCCTTTGCCAGATACATCGAATAAAATTGATAAACTACAAGTGTCAGAGTGAATAATTTTTTTTTATCAACATCCTTGTCAGATACATCAAATAACATTGACAAAATCTAAATTTCAGAATGAATAAATGCTTTAATAACATCCTTTATCGGATATGTCGGATAAAATTGACAAAATCTAAGTATCAGCGTGACTAAATTCTATATCAACATCCTTTCCTCGGATACATAAGATAAAATTGACAGAATCTAAGTGTCAGAGTGAATAAATTTTTTTAACAACATCCTTTGTCAGATACATCAAATAAAATTGACAAAATATAAATTTATTCGACGAATCTGGCAAAGGATGTTGATAAAAAAATGATTCACTCTGATACTTAGATTTTGTCAATTTTATCCGACAAAGGATGTTGATAATGAATTTATTCACACTGATACTTAGATTTTGTCTATTTTATCCGATGTATCAGACAAAGGATGCTGATAAAAAAATTATTCACTCTAACACTTAGAATTTGTCAATTTTATCCTATATATCTGAGAAAAGGATGTTGATATAGAATTTAGTCACTCTGATACTTAGATTTTGTCAATTTTATCCGACATATCCGATAAAGGATGTTGTTAAAGCATTTATTCATTCTTAAATTTAGATTTTGTCAATTTTATTTGATGTATCTGACAAAGGATGCTGATAAAAAAATTATTCGCTCTGACACTTAGATTCTGTCAATTTTATCCTATATATCTGACAAAAGATGTTGATAAAACAAAATTTATTCACTCTAACACTTAGATTTTGTCAACTTTTTCCTATGTATCCGAGAAATGGATGTTGATATAGAATTTAATTACTCTTATACTTGGATTTTGTGAAATTGCCGTATTGTCTGTCTAGGAAGCGACTTCAATCGATAATGAAGGTTAATAAAGAATTTGTTCAATTTTTTTCATAATTTCCTGAATTAAATTTCTGTATTGTGTATCCAAGAGGTGAATTCAAGAAAGAGTTCGTTACTTACTTACCTACTTAATTACTTACAATTTTTTCATAATGACATAATGACATATCCAACAGCGGATGTTGATAAAGAATTTATTCATTTTGATACCTAGATTTTGTCAATGTTATCCCATGTGTCTGACAATAGATATATGCAAATTCCTTTTCTTACATCTCCGATGTTTTACTAGAATTTCTAAGCGTTTGATATGCTAGCATACTCTAAAAATAATGAACACATAACAATGTAATGCATAATATGTTTTTAATGAAATAATTCTATGTAGAATATTAATACAAAAATATATTATGATACATTATTAATATCATTGATCAACTTTGGACATTTTGAATCTGTTCCATAAAATAGTTCACCATGTTCTCTCTTGATATTGTAGCTATTGTCTCCTCTTAGTTCGTAATCAGTAGAATAATCATTATTCCATTTTGAGTCATACACAACTTTTACTGACATGTCATTGACAGGCTCAATATGCTTTTCGTCTTTGGTATTATTTGCTTCATTGACTGTTTGATCAATGGCAGTAACGTTTGCTGGTGCTTTGTTTTTCATCGATTCATCTTTATATTCCAGAGTGATATTTTCTGCCAATACCCTTATTATTTTTCTGGCAATTTCACTGTATATTGTCACACTATTTTTACGCAGGTAACAGTTTCGGCAAGTAGACAAGATATGGTTTATGATAATAGTAGAAGAGTAGGCCTTTCTTTTTTTACCTTCTGTTGAACGCTAATACCCGAAAGCTGACGATTGGATGTATCAGTAGGTAATGTGTTACCTGGAACAGTAGCAAGGAGTTGTCGTCTATCATCAACGATTATTTTTATGTTGGCATTCTCTTTGAGTGCAATCATCTCTGGAGATCTCAATCTCGCATATCCACCAACATAAGAGTTGATTTTTTTCGGTACTCCAAAGAAATTTAATTCCTTACTGTCATGATAATCCACGCATACATTCCCAATAGAGCTACCACTTGTACTTGTTTCATAGTTTAAATACTTCTCCTTGTCGGCATTCAATGCTACAATAACATTGTCATGTGAACACACTTTATTAAAATGTTCCATCTTCACTTTTTTAAAGATAAGACTTATGTGTTTATCATTCCACTGCGTAAAAAATACTGATTTAATGCATGCAATAGACTAGGTAGTGTCCACAACCGGACATAGAATACCAGTGGGAAAGCCACATCGTGTCTCTGAGCAAGCATAGAGTACAATTGTTAGAGCCGTAAGCATATTTTGTCATTTAAAGATACATACAAAAAAATAAATAAATAAAAAAAATTAATAAAGTTGAATAATTTCGAAGTTTAAAAGTAAATAGTTTGTTTCTTATGAAAAAAATATTGAATTAAAACCATCAATCCTCATCATTAGGAGTGTCCAAAACTGGACTTAAGTTTCACATTTGAACCAGATAATTATATTTTCCATAATTTTCTTACAAAAAACTAGAGTTTACGGACTAAAACCTTTATTAGCTCATATTTTAAGGAAACACAAAAACTAGAGTTTACGGGCAAAAACCTTTATTAGTTCAGATTCTACGGAAATAGTTTATTTTTAGATCCAAAACTGGACTTAAGTTTCACCTATGAGCCAACGAATTGTATTTTCCATAATTTTCTTACAAAAAATAGAGTTTACGGTCAAAAACCCTTATTTGCTCAGATTTTACGGAAATAGTTTATTTTTCGATCCAAAAATGGACTTAAGTTTCACATTTTAACCAGAGAATTGTATTTCCATAATTTTCTTACAAAAAACTAGGATTTACGGTAAAAAACCCTTATTAGCTCAGATTTTACGGAAATAGTTTATTTTTCGATCCAAAACTGGACTTACGTTTCACATTTGAACCAGAGAATTGTATTTTCCATAATTTTCTTACAAAAAACTGGAGGTTACGGTCAAAAACCCTTATTAGCTCAAATTTTACGGAAATATTTTATTTTTTTATCCAAAACTGGACTTAAATTTAACATTTGAACCAGAGAATTGTATTTTCCATAATTTTCTTACAAACAACTAGAGTTTACGGACAAAAACCTTTATTAGCTCATATTTTAAGTAAACACAAAAACTAGAGTTTACGGCCAAAAACCTTTATTAGTTCAGATTTTACGGAAATAGTTTATTTTTCGATCCAAAACTGGACTTAAATTTCATCTATGAGCCAAAAAATTGTATTTCTCATAATTTTCTTACAAAAAACTAGAGTTTACGGTCAAAAACCCTTATTAGCTCAGATTTTACGGAAATAGTTTATTTTTTGATCTAAAACTGAACTTAAATTCCACATTTGAGCCAGAGAATTGTATTTTCCATAATTTTCTTACTAAAAACTAGAGTTCACGGACAAAAACCTTTATTAGCTCATATTTTAAAGAAACGCAAAAACTAGAGTTTACTGCCAAAAACCTTTATTAGTTCAGATTCTACGGAAATAGTTTATTTTTCGATCCAAAACTGGACTTAAGTTTCACATGTGAGTCAACGAAATGTATTTTCCATAATTTTGTTACAAAAAACCAGAGTTTACGGTCAAAAACCATTATTAGGTCAGATTTTACGGAAATAGTTTATTTTTCGATCCAAAACTGGACTTAAGTTTCACATTTGAACCAGATAATTGTATTTTCCATAATTTTCTTACAAAGAACTAGAGTTTACGGACAAAAACCTTTATTAGCTCATATTTTAAGGAAACACAAAAACTAGAGTTTACGGACAAAAACCTTTATTAGTTCAGATTCTACCGAAATAGTTTATTTTTCGATCCAAAACTGGACTGAAGTTTCACCTATGAGCCAACGAATTATATTTTCCGTAATTTTCTTACAAAAAACTAGAGTTTACGGTCAAAAACCCTTATTAGCTCAGATTTTACGGAAATAGTTTATTTTTCGATCCAAAAATGGACTTAAGTTTCACATTTGAACCAGAGAATTGTATTTTCCATAATTTTCTTACAAAAAACAAGAGTTTACGGACAAAAACCTTTATTAGCTCATATTTTAAAGAAACACAAAAACTAGAGTTTACAGCCAAAAACCTTTATTAGTTCAGATTCTACGGAAATAGTTTATTTTTCGATCCAAAACTTGACTTAAGTTTCACCTATGAGCCAACTAATTGTATTTTCCATAATTTTCTTACAAAAAACTAGAGTTTACGGTCAAAAACCCTTATTAGCTCAGATTATACGGAAATAGTTTATTTTTCGATCTAAAACTGGACTTAAGTTTCACCTATGAGTTAACGAAATGTATTTTCCATAATTTTCTTACAGAAAACTACAGTTTACGGTCAAAAACCCTTATTAGCTCATATTTTAAGGAAACACAAAAACTAGAGTTTACGGCCAAAAACCTTTATTAGTTCAGATTCTACGGAAATAGTTTATTTTTCGATCCAAAACTGGACTTAAGTTTCACCTATGAGCCAACGAATTGTATTTTCCATAATTTTCTTACAAAAAACTAGAGCTTACGGTCAAAAACCCTTATTAGCTCAGATTTTACGGAAATAGTTTATTTTTCGATCCAAAACTAGACTCAAGTTTCACTTTTGAACCAGGGAATTGTATTTTCCATAATTTTCTTACAAAAAACTAGAGTTTACGGTCAAAAACCTTTATTAGCTCAGATTTTAAAGAAACACAAAAAACTAGAGTTTACGGTCAAAAAAAACCTTTATTAGTTCAGATTCTACGGAAATAGTTTATTTTTCGATC
Source organism: Artemia sp. Kazakhstan ARC1039 (assembly GCA_029168905.1). Lineage (NCBI taxonomy): Eukaryota > Metazoa > Arthropoda > Branchiopoda > Anostraca > Artemiidae > Artemia > Artemia sp. Kazakhstan ARC1039. Next base: position 19,835 of record JAQQPU010012968.1, read on the forward strand.
CAAAACTGGACTTAAGTTTCACCTCTGAGCCAACGAATTGTATTTTCCATAATTTTATTACAAAAAACTAGATTTTACTGTCAAAAACCATTATTAGCTCAGATTTTACGGAAATAGTTTATTTTTCGATCCAAAACTGGACTTAAGTTTCACATTTGAACCAGAGAATTGTATTTTCCATAATTTTCTTACAAAAAACTAGCGTTTACGGTCAGTAAATATCTTCATTGACTTTTTTTATCACCTTGTTTGGAAAGGTACCAAGGAAGTATACGTGTGAGAGGATACTCACTCTCTTTGAAAAGGTGTAGAGCATTAAGCAAATAGTACGGGAATTCCTATACTTCCAAGCAAAATTGAAGACCATGTGAGAGGATACTCACTCTTTTTGAAAAGGTGTTAAGCATTAAGCAAATAGTATGGTCCTAGGGCATTAAGCAAATCCAGAAGGCGCATTCTACTGATTTAAGCTCTTGAATATCAATCTTGACTAGATCTAAGGGGGCGCACCCCCTTTCCATTCTCTTGTTTTTGATTTAAAGTCCAGCTTTTTTTTCCTTTTTCTTCTAGCACAATGCTTCGAGAATAAACTAGCAAATGTTGTTTGTATTTACTTTGCATAGTAAACTTCTCAGTTGAAAACTTTGAAATGCCATAGGGGTGATCTCTAAAAACTGGCTATGCTTGTTACATTCCAAACAGCTTTCAGTGAAGTTCCAGTAAGGCTACCATCTCTTTTTAGGCTTCAGATACTCCTTTCCTCCATAGAAAGATGCTCTTCATAGAAATATAACTTCACCAATTTAGGTTCTGCAAATACACAATAACAAACCTTTCCTTAATACCCATACGGCCAATCTCTTGGCTTAGAGATTTCATTTAATTTTTTGCTGTGAAATTTTTGGGTGCAAAAGGTGTAAAGTTGGCTAAAATATCTATATGCCTCAGAAATTTCGCGAATTTTCACATCGAACTCAACATGCTTACTTTTCGGCTATAGTTTCATCCTTATATATTTATCCTTCACCCTTATATCTATCTTATAAATTTTATCTAATGGTTCTTAAAAAGGAGGCGTAACTGCGGCTTATTGGGCGTAGATTAATGAAGTGCCAAACGATTTGAGTCGTAAAAACGGAGGTTTCAAATTGTTGTCAATAATAATCCTTGTATTTTGGACATTCCGTCCATGCTTAAGAACAGAATGCGTCACTCCACGGGTGTAAATCCTCATAAGCTGAAAGATTAGAAACACTGATTTTTGATAGTGTCAATCTGATCCTCAGTCTTGGAATTTTCGTTGTTTCGCTCTATTAGGGACAAATATTTTACGGCCTGTATGAATAAAAATGACACCTTAATTTGACTCGAAATCAATTGCTACCTGAAATGGAATACTAAAAGTCAAAATCTAAGTTTGAATCCTTGGGTCGGTGCAAAATCAAAGTTCGAACCCTTGGCGAACATTGTCTAGGTGCAATCACCCCTAGGTAAAAGTTACCTCGCACCTATGATCGTTCGTTTCAGGAAAAAATAATTGCACTTTTGTAGATTTTGTAGATAATCATCAGTTGTGACAACTCTTGACAAGGAACTTTAAACTGAATAAGTTATACATATTTGAAATAAGCACAAAAATTAAAATAATTTGGCATACATTTTTGTATCAAAACTCTGTTTTCAAGACTTAGGGTTACCAAAATCAACATCATTTACTGCCAAAGATAACAATCAAAGCCAAGAACGAGGTAAGATTATTGGCATTGTTTTTTTTTATATATAAGTAAGTCAAGGGGTAAATTAGATTACTGGTCAAAGGGTCGGGTTCTTTAATTTCCGTTCGTTATCATAAACGGTTTGATGAGAAATGGCTAATTACCTCATTCGCAGAATCAGAAAAAGTGATGTTCCTGCTTACTTGTGCTTTTTTTCTGCAAGCCCTTGGCTTGTAGCTGCGTCAGAGATGCGGCGATATTTCTGCTCCAAGAGGATGTTTCCAAAGTTGATGGCTCGACAAGCGACCACCCGTCTTTATCTCAGTATCCACCATAATTTATAGGTCCACCAAATATCCAAATCGGACTTGACAGTAGATAAACAGTGTTTCCTTGAACGCCAGCTCACTTTCTCCACAACGGCAACGGAAGATACTTAAAGCATTGCTTCGATATCGTGTTGCCAAAGAATTGTAGTACGCGGCCAAACCACCAGAGGTGTCTGAAACTGATAGTATTTATACGGGTGGCCCGTTTCCAGCTCTATTGTGGATTGTATCATAGTTAACTCTTTCAGATTTTCTGACCTTCCGAATACAGGCTACTGTAGGCATTAGTAGGCATTACTGTAGGCTACTGTAGACAGGAAAAGGGCAATCAATATCCCTTGATGTCGCTCAATTACAATAAAGATCCAATCTATCACAAAGTTAAACAGGGTCAGGAAGAAGACATATATTTGTCTTACTCCCAGCCACAGGGGTGACTCCAGTATTTTTTTGGGGGGTGAGAGGGGTACATATCCGGATAGTCAAGGGGCATGGGGTATATAATAACTTTTATTCCAGATTATCGGGGGCAATTGCCCACCCCCCAAATGACGCCCAGCTCGATATTGAAAAGTGGTGTTTTTGCCGCTCAAGTTCAGAAAGGAGCCTGGTCGACCCCCTTATAGCTTACCATAGACGGATTTTTTGCCGTTTTTTAGGTTTTCTTTCCTCCACCTTTGCTCAACTTAGTAATTCTTATTCTATTCATATTTTAATATTTAGAATGAACCTCTAAAACATGGCTGGTACTTAACGTTTAAAACATCATTGGCAGAAATTAATCGAGCAAATCACTTTTTTCAGGAAATTGACTATGGATTCATACTCCTAGCGGTTTCACAACACAGTTCGAAAAAAAGCAAAAAAATAGTCAGGTTCTATCTAAAAATATATAACTCATAGAAAACCACCAAAAAATTTCTTTCGGGGGGTAGTATGCTTATTGAATTATTCTTTTTCTATTTTCTACTACGTCGACTATCACTTCTTATTATTTTGGAACAACGTGAAGTTGAGCTGGATAGTTCCGCCTTGAGAGAATAGGACGATACTGAGGTATTTCCCGAATCCACGTCGCAGCTCAAATACAATTTAGGCTCCATTTTTTATTGTTATTATTTAGCTGAAGTTAATCTTTCACAAAATTGGCTGTGGAATCATCTTTTTCATGGTTTGACTACCAAATTTGAAAAAATTGCCAAGAATGGAGAAATTATGCCAGAATATATACAAATTATAGAAAAATCGTTAAAATATTAGTTAGTTTTTTTGGAAGAGGGGGGCTTGTGCTTCATGGATTAATATTTTTCCTTTTTTACTTTTCTTTACTTTAGAATAATATGAAGTTGATCAAAATTCTAGGCTTTAGGTTTAATTATTATTACTTGACTTAAGCTAATGTTTCAGGAAACCAATTATGGGTTCATTCTCTTGACTCTTTAACTACAAAACTTGAAATTAAAAAAAAAAAAACGATGATTTATGCCTAAAATATGCAAATTACAGAAAAATTGTCAAAATCTTGTCTTTTTAGAGGGGGGGGCATTCTTATTGATCTTTTGCTATTTTCTACTAAGTAGACTATCGATTTTTATTTTTTTGGAATGATGTGAGATCGAGCAGGATTTAGTAATTGAACGAGGCTAAAGTTTCTTGTGAGTTCGCCTCAAAATTTTGTGGTCTGTTGTCATTGTTATTACGTAAGGTTTCTGTTCCCTGTACAATTTTCAGTATGTATTTTGTTATTTTTATTGTTATTTTTTGTTTTATTTTACTTTTTCTGTTCTCCTACGGCTTTAAAATCAACGAGAGACAAAGATTTTACAATCGTTTCCATATTTGAAATTCAGTTCTGTCCATTTCCTGAATTAAGTTTTTGAAATTCGGTGTACATAGTTATTTAGATAGAAAATACGTTGAATAATTGTTGAATAAAGAACAATTTTCCTATTTTTTAATGCAAATTTAGATGCTCCTCCAATAAAATAATACAAATACAATAAAATAATACCATAAAATAATATAATCAAATAATATGATACAATTAAATACAAGAATTTTTTTTTTGTTTAATTTATAACAACAGGCTTGTCGCAAAATCACTTGTTTCAGAGTGATCATATACCTTAATGACTTACGCTTGCAAATAAAAATTCCACAGCAATTCCACCTGCCGTCTACGATATATGTAGGTTTGGTATATGATGTATGATGATTTATGACCTGTTATAGGGTTCTGTAGGTTTTCACTCAACCGATACATAAATAAGGTTTCGCTGTCACTGTCTTTGGTACTTACAGAACTAAAACGAGCGAGTAACTGTATAAGGTTTAGTGATTTTATACTTTAGGTAATATAGAAAATCACTAGAAATAGTGATAAATCACTAGAGGTGGCAACCCTGGATCTGATGCTAATGAATCCATTGATAGGAGGATGCAGTCCATTGCTGCAACCTACAGCTGCAGGCTTATCGCGAAATCTCTTGTTCAGATCGAACGTATATCTTAATATGAGTCAATCTTACAAGTAATCGATAATGGATTCATGCTCTATTGCTCTCAATGCTTTGACTACAAAATAAAAAAAAGCCAAAGAATAGAAGAACTATCCTAAAAAATGTACAAAGTACAGAACATTTGCCAAAATCCTGGTGTTTTGGGGGAGGGGGATATGTAATTATTGAGCCCGTCCTTTTCTGATTTCTGCTAAGTTTATATTACTTTTGTCATGTTTGCAGTGGTAATTTCAAACAGTTCGTGGTAACGAACTGTAAGTAAGGAGCGACCCGGCTCAATGGTAAACGAAGCTCTAAAAAACGGAATTTTGATACCAATAGATACATCAAAAGAATCAGATTTTAATTCTGATTTCAAATATATAAGTTTCATCAAGTTTAATTTTACCTATCAAAAGTTACGCGCCTGAGAAAATTTGGCTGATTTTCGAAAAAAGGGGGAAAGACCCCCTAAAAATTATAGAACCTTAATGAAAATCACACCATCATATTCAGCGTATCAGAGAACCCTACTGTAGAGGTTTCAAGCTCCTATCTACAAAAATGTGGAATTTTCCATTTTTTGCCAGAAGAAAGATCACGGATGCGTGTTTATTTGTTTTTTTGTGTTTTTTCCCCCAGGGGTGATCGTATCGACCCAGTGGTCCTAGAATATCGTGGGAGGGCTCATTGGAACG
>JAQQPU010012969.1:0-25071 GCA_029168905.1 Artemia sp. Kazakhstan ARC1039
TAGTCACAGGTCTATTGATGCACGGGAAAACAAAATCCTTTACTGAATCGTAAAGTTCGACTGGTATCTCCCCATCAATTTCAAAAAACCATCCAACCGGTCAGTTCTCCTCAACACTGTCAATGTTGGGGAAATGGGGAGCTTGAGGGTCATTGAGTCATTTATAGTCACCGCAAGGTAGCGCATAATGGGACATGGCCGAGGGGTAGAGAGAATTCATATCAAGGAAAACTGAATCCGATTTTGTCCCCGTCTTCTGTCCTGTTGGATCAGTTTCCAAGATACGATCCCCGTGAAAAACAAATCCACCCCTCATTGACCTTTCAATGAACAGGTGCTGATCAATGTCTGTGATTAGCCCAATTTTTCCCCCACTAATTTTTAGGATGAGGTCCATCACTAGATGAGGAGATGAAAAATTATAGCCCAAATCAAGATTAAATTCCTCATAGATTTTGTCCATATTTTTACACATAATGTCTAACAGAGTTAACACGTCACTCGACAAATACAGCTTGCAGTAGTCAAACCCATTTTTACACCCTCCCTCTGCCCAAACTTTTTTAGCAAAACTGTATTCATCAGGGGTGCAACTACGATCATGAAGACTGTCGTAAAACGATTCAATCGAAGGAATAGTTTCCTCGGCGAATCTCGACATGGAACAATAATAATCATAAGGATATATGCCCTTGACCGTCAACAAATCATATAAATCATTTGGAAATTGTTGCTTGAGAAGGGGGAAAGCATTGCAGCCGTCATCGTTTTTCTGCACTTGAATTAATTCGCTCAATGATTTGGGGAAAAAACTGTAGGAATCTAAAGAGCGAATTTTATTCGTGTACTCAACGTCGGCTTCAACAAATTTCCACATAAATTCCAAAAAAAGCAACTTTTCCGATGATTTAGGAATGATTTTGTAGGAAAAGCTGTCTATCACCCATGCATTATCTACTGTTCCATTTCTTTGAAGATGCGCCAATGCTGGTAGCACATACTTCAGATCGTAGTTAGAGTTATGTATAAAAACCAGAAGAAAAAGTTGCTGTTTAATTTTTAAATTACATGAATTGTGAGCCCACCCCCGAAAGTTACTTTTTCCCGTTGAATTGGGATCAATAAGTTGGTCGTGATCCTGCACCGCGTCTTTTGGGGCAAGAGCATCCCTACAAACCCAGCAAATCGTCCCCTTTTCTAGCGCCAGTTGCTCTTTATCTGACAATGTCATTGGGTAGTTGGTGTGACGTAATCGTGAAATTGCGCCGTTTGCTGTTTTTATTAAAGATACCAATAGCTTTTCCATACTACCCTCCTCATCCATAGCCAAAAAAACTCTTCCAACTGCATTTTATTGTTGAAATCGCGACGGGCGTGGGCGTAGGAACACGCAACTAGTTTGTGTTCCTTGACTATATTTGGCTTTGATGGGTCTGATACCTTAACCAGTCTTGTTTCACAATCTAAAGATATTTTATCAACTTGTAGCAGGGAATTTTGGAAATTTTTAAATTGTAAAATATCTTTGCCTTCTGCCGGCATTTCAATTCTTTGATTCCCATGAATTTCGCAATGGTTCATGTGATCTGAGAATGTTCACTCAGATCTAAAGGGGGAAAGGCACATGGGGCAATAGAGACGTTCCCCTTTCCGAACGCCTTGAGATAAGAGTCGACTTATTGCTGTAACGGGGAAAAATGACCATAGGAATTTACATCTTTGGGAGGTTCGTAGATAACCCATACCCAATTTTTAACATTTCCACCATCGGTGTCCTCACTGAATACAAAACCCCTTTTTTATTTGGTTTTTCCCCCATCTACAAATTCAGTGTCATACTGGAGAACAACCACCCCCACCCCAAGATTTTCATTTGCTTTCTCAAATATGCTTATTTCTTTCAAGGACACCGGATACTTCCCCTCTAAACAATCAAAATTTACTTTAGGGAAATTTTTTCCACCGTTACGTGCAAGTCCGTCGAGATTTTTCATTGTTGACTCATTATATAATGTTTTATGGGCTGCTGCTAAAAATGCATATTTAAAGCATTGCAGCCCTGTGTCAAATCTGAAACCCTGAACCCCTCCTGTAGCCGACAAATCTGGGTGGCATTTTATTTTTAGATTACCCGCTCCCCTTAAAATAAAGTTTTTTTTAAATCTACTGAGATTCAGATCCATGTGTTCAATGTATAAAATGGTGGACCCACTTCCCCTCTCATTAAACTTGTCCAAAGTTGATATCAATTTATTTACCCAGTTGAAAAAGTTGTCTTCAAATTCGTTTAGACCTGGGTAAAAAGTCTGGTTACCAGTTGAAAAATGAAAATAAAAATATCCCCAGATGTTCCCTTTTGTAAATAAACTTTTTGATTCACTGATGCTTTAACTCCCCCTTGACCCCCCATTTCTGAATCTGAATCTCAATTTTTGCTCGAATTCTGTCGATGTAGCTATGGAGAACATTCACAGGGTCAGTTAAAATAATGCTCCCGTCAACCACGTTTTCCTCGGGAGGGTTAAAATCTACCCTATATGTTTGTATGTGACTTAGAGCAGACTCTAACAAATAAAATTCACGTAATTCCGAGGACATAGCACTATTTTCATGTCCTGCGCCTATTTGTACAGGACTCAATTCACTAATAGTAAATTTGTCATCAAAAATGTCCCCGGAAGAATTAGGCTCAACAATTTGCATTGTTGTATCATTAAGCGAAATGGTGGGGGGTGACATAGAATTGTCAATACCCCCCGTCTGTTCAACTGCAATGGTTGGAGATGGCATGAGGTCCCCTAATACATATTCCAAGGTGTTTGGGGACAATTGATCAAGCCAGCCTGTATTGTCCTGCGACGTAATTTCTTTACGAGGACCCGGTTCAGTTGCACTAGTACCATCGCCTAAATGTTCATGCATAAATCTATCTACCCAGTCCGGATCCTCTATCATATCAATATCACAAGTTAAATCGTCTAGGCTAGCTATGTCCCCAAAAAAAACATCGTTAAGGAAACCCCCTTGCCATTCCATATTATCTACAACTAATGTAGGTTCGTCTCTGAACTCCATTGGCGGTGATAGTATTGGTCCTGTAAATTCAGTTGTTTCATCATCCAACGGCAGTGCTATTTCATTAATCTGTAGAAAAAAGGTTTTATTTTCTATGTGAAATAAGCATTATTTCATAAAGTTGAAAAAATCATGTTCATTTTAGTTGTATGTTTACCTGAATGAGAGCTGGATGGTCCTTTTTTAGAGCCCCGGGGAGGACCTTCGGGGACCTGGAGCTTCCTTTGGGGTAGGAGGATCGGAGCCCTTTCGAGTTGGGGATAGAGGACTTCACAACACTGTTCAAATAGAACTTGTGTATTATAACAACCCTAGAGTTTCAGCCTCAAATCCTTTTCGAAAACATATTCTAAAATCATCTTTTAAAATGTCTCTAACTGTTTCGCCGAAATGTTCAAAACGGTTTCGTCCAAATAATGTTTTTTGATAACACTGGGTTGTCACATTTTAAATTATTAAGAATCCTTTTTCCTGTGTTAATATCTCTCTTCATCTAAGATAAAAACATCCGGTTATTTGAAACTTTGTAACGAGCGATTAACATTCAAATTATACCTGTCGGATTAATATTCAACCTTCCCGATGGCTTATTTTGATAAAGGATTAAATACGCACAAAGCTAAGTGCAAAACACATCCCAGTTTAAGAACGTTTGTTCAACCATCAACTGTGAAATAGTGATTTGTTTATATAGAGTTTGTTTAAAGAAATAATGGATTTTTGCATTAGAAAACATCTTGCGTAAAAGAGAAATTACAGGTAAGGTTTTATAAATCTATAGAAAAGTATGATAAGCTATTTGCTACTTCTGTGTTATAACCACTCTTTTATATACTGCTAATTTGGTTAATGGTAATGAAAGAAAATGAAATAGGATTATTATAGAATAGTTTAGAAACAGATTTAAGTTTTACTCATCAAAAGTTACGCGCTTGAGAAAATTTGCCTTATTTTTGAAAATACGGAAAGAAAAAAAAATTATATACATTTACAAATTCTGACTGCACTTGTACATCTGAAGTCCCTGGCAAAGCATGAAGAGGAGTGTCCTCCCGATCTTGACCAGATGAGACTGAAGCATTATATGAAAGCATCCATTCCCTCTTGAATTTCCTGCCAGGTTGCATAGAAGTTTGTGTAGAGCTGGCACTTGGCTTGATTACTCCTGTCTCAGCGTTGTCGTGGGCTTCATTCAATTTTGCACGTTTTTGCTGCGATGATTGATCAACGGCATTCTAAAATATAAAAATAATTTTCAGTTTTCAAACTATTTAGCTTACGGGAGGGTACTACCCCCTTTAATATCAAACCCCCAAAAGTTGAAAAAATGACGCAATTTAATTAGCTAGCTCAATTCTTACTTATTCAGAATATTAACGGAGGGCATTAGGCCTTCAATTCCATAGTATCAAACACAAAAAGTTGACAATTATATATTTTTTTTATATGCAAAGCTTTTAAAACTTATATACCTAAATTACGAAATACTTAAAATCACAGAAAAAAGGAAGAAAAAGACTCCTAGACATAGCCTAAACTAAAAATTATTGAGTATATAAAGGGTTCGTCCTCTAGCCTATATCTCACCCTATAAGCTTATTTTTTTTTTTTTTTTTTTTTTTTTTTTTAGCATTTTCAAGAGACATCTATTCTACCCCTCTTTTTTGAATATTTACTAAAATTTAAATACATGGACTGTTTAATATTTAAAAGAATGAAGTTTTTTAAAAGAACTAACAGCACGGTGAAAAAAAAGCGTAAGTAAGGAAATTCTTCCTTAACTTAATGGCGAGACAAAAAAAAATAGATTTCTTTTTATTATAATAATTAGAAAATTTTACTCACCAGAAGTCGCTTAGAATATTCCATATCTATGTAAATGATTGCAAAAATATTGATACTGGTAGAATGAATGAACTATTCAAACTGTAGAAAATTCTAATCTGAAACTTGAATACATACAAAAAAAATAATTGATATATATTGGTAGCTAAACAAGACGCACCGGTTTTCTATAGCACAGGAAGGAACGTAAAGGCCCCAAATCCATAGGTACATGCTCTGGAAAGGTGCCATGGAACGTAAAGGCCTAGAAACTTATAGTTGACCCAGAAACTTGTCTGCTTGGCCCAGAAACATGTCTGGTTGGCCCGGAAACTTGTCTGGTAGGTTTTGTATAATTCCATATTCAATTGACAACAATAGCAATAATCAGTCTGGTAATAAACCATGGAAAGGTGCCAGGGAACGTAACGGCCGCAAATAACACAGGATGGAACATAAAGGCGGCAAAATATAACCCCTTACTCTACTGATGTTTTACAGAGAAATTGCCAACGGACTGTTTTGGGTACCCGACTGACTGACCGTATCTGAAACAGCAGGCTGTACAAAAAGTATGGTTCAATCCCACTTTCTAGGACTGTAATGAATGAAAAGTTGAGATGGATAGGGCACGTTCTGCGGTAAAGGATGACAAATTGCCAAAGATTGTCCTTTTCGGCCAATCGTCTAGGGGTAAACAAAAAGCAGGTCGTCCTCGGTTGGGAGGATGTCATAGGAAAAGATTTAAAGATAATGGAAACTTCCTGGGTAGGTGTAAAAAGGGAGGCTTTTAATAGACTGAGATGGAGTAGGAGCGTGCATAGGTGTGTTGGCCTCAGGCGGTTTGGTGCTGCGGTGAGTTGTTAGTATTAGTTACTAGTAGTAGTAGGCTAATGCAATTTTACAAATAAATTTCTTGACACACACAATATTTCTTAGCTTTATCCGCAGAGCAAAAATAAAAATCATATAAAAGGAGCGCATAATTTCCAACAAAAAAACATCCGAAGCCATCCTACCTCCCCCCCCCCATTTCTTTTGACCCCCTTGAAAACAGACGTATCTTATTCACCCTACAACCAAAAATTTCTCTCTGTTGTTTTAAAAATTAATGTTTTTAAATTAATACATGTCTAGGTCATTTATAAGATCATTTTGGTTTTCCTCACTTTAAGTCCTATTAGGTTTATTCATTATAAAAAAACACATCCTGCTCTTTAATGTTGATTTTTTTCGAATAAACTCATTAATTCTATCCTTAGCAATACCAAATTTCTGTATTAAGATTTAAAAATTGTAATTACTGCGGAGAAACCAATCAAAATTGGCATTTTTGGTTAAGACAAGTAGCAAACTTCAAAGGGTTACAGATTCCCTTAGTGCCTTCAATGACGCAAGACAATCATAAAGAGATCCAATTTCAAGGATACACACAGGGTACCGAGGCAAAAGCATTGGGCCGGGGTGTAAAGCAGCAAAGTTGTCAAGCCAATAAAGGTGGATTATAGCGGAATAGACAGCTTCATGCTACAACTCAGCGGTTCCACTAGCTCCTTTTTAAAACCCATTAAAAGTCAAAAATTTTCCGTGGAAAATCCATAGATGGCGTTTTGGATTCGTTAGCATTTTCCAAAAGCCACTAGGTCCCACAAAAGTCTCATGGTACAAGTATATGACCACGAAAACACAGCAGCTTTTCCAGCTGTCGTTCAAAAGATTAGAATTTCGCACAGATTTGTTGAAACTTTTTTCTCTTTTGTTGGCCAGTGAGGTCCTCCGAATTTCCTCTTTGGAAGGATTTGTCTCCATTACCTTTCTGTCATTTCCTTAAAGTAATGATTTGTCTTTACGAAATATTTTAAGAATGAGCTCAACAGATTCAGTTATGATAGAAATCTAGGCTGATTTTCATCGAAAAATGACATGACCGTTATGTATTAGTTTGAAGAAAACAGAGAACCTTGACTTAAAGACTGGGCAGGAACGAACATGTAGGACTTATGATCCGAGCCTTAAAAGACAAGCAAAACAGTAGGCTGAACGTTTAAACAAACATACTTAAGTCGGAAAGAACAGATTGATAAACGGTTTCAATTTGACCTTTTATTTTCCCGCTATTAGGATTTTTTTTTTGCCTTTTTACTACTCGTGTCATAAGCGTCCGTTTCCTTGACGTTCCAAGAAAGTGAAATTACTCATTTCTACAAGAAACTAGTAACAATTTCCGAAATTGAAATCTTTCACAAACTGCTGTACTACGAAAAATTGGCTCCCGTGCAACTGAGCACTCGTTTAACGGACTCTCGGGCAACAGAATCCATTTATCTGAAAAATCGTACAACTCAACCCTCGTTTAAATCAACTCTAATTTAACTCAACCTCATTCAATTCAACACTAGGGAACCTTAACCCCGATAAACTCAACCGCCATTCAACTTCACTCCTATACAATTTGATTCTCATACAACTAACCTCATCATCCATCAGCAGAACCCTTATGCAACCCAATCCCCGCTTAGCCAAACCCTATTTGACTCAGCCCCCATTAAAATCAATTCCATTCAGCTCAACCTTCTTTAAATCAATAATGTACCTATAAAATGTATTTCAGCTCGTTTTGTCAGAAACAATAAAAGTTGACTCAAAATGAAACGATCTTTATTCACTGCTTAAGTCTCATGTAAGCATTTTTTATGCTGCTTTGATGCAAAACTATTCCTCCTCCTCCTCCCTCTAAAAACAACAATCTATCCTTGTGCTTTATACACTTTAAATTCGCAAAAATATCCGTGCCCAGGACCCGAACACCCTTGAATATCAACAGGAATGGGGTTGAATGGAGGTTGAGTCAATTAGGGTAGGGTAAAACGGGGGTTGAGTTGCGTGAGGGTTGAATGAAATGAGGGTTGTATTGAACCGAGGTTGAGTAGGAATTGAATGGAACGGCGGCTGAGTTACAGGGAGGTTGAGGTAAACGGGGTTAAGCGGTGGTTGAGTTATATCGCTTTGGATTCAATGGGGTTGAGTTGCATTGGGGTTGAGTTAAACAGGAGTCGAGTCAAGGGAAGCGGAGGATTGAATAGAACAGGGGTTCTGTTAAATGGCTTGAGTTAAACGGAGGCTGAGTTGCATGGGATTTGAGAAAAATGGGACTGGGGGTTGATTTAAACAGGGTCGAGTTAAAGAGAGAGGGTTGAGCTAACAGAGGGTTGAGTAAAGCGGGGTTCAGTTGAATCAGGATTGAGTTGCACGCACACCCGAAAAACTAACGAAAATACTTCTGCTTATATTCGCTTACCAATAACGATCGTCTGGTAGACAAGGCATAAACAACTTCAGAATAATATGTAATGGGTTATCTACATAATCCTTATAGCTGAAACAACGAACCTGAATTAACAATCTCATATGCTTACTAACTATAGAAAACTGCGTGTCGCATGCCAATGCAAGGTACCCAGCTAGAATCGCTAAGGGACTTATCCTGGGGTTGTCATTGTGAAAATGGTAATTAAATCCATCGCAGGAGGATCCTCTATAGGAGGACAACTGTGGCAGGGCGTAAGATCCAGATCTATGGACAACGGCCTCTGCAAAGGACTGCCTCGACCTTTTCGGGGTACCTGCAAGACTGGGGACCTTGCGGTCAACTCTATTCCCACTTGAGGAGTGGCGCCCCTCGAGGAAATTATAGCCTAGTAAATGACACAGCATTCGCGCGGGATTCTGACTAATGGACAATTCTTCTGGGCTTGGTATGTTTTGATGGGCGTCTTTGGGCTGAAAAACCTCTTCCTAGCTAATTTATCTATTATGGTTTGCCTCCCCGTAGTAGCATAATATTTGTAGGCATGAATATATAATGAGTCGGAGGTAATAGGCTTGAGACTGTCTGTGCAGGATTTCGACTCTTGTTGATAGAAGAGCATCGCCAAGAGCTGAAAACCATGTTGTGACCAAGATGGGCCCAGGATTGCACAAAGCCTCCATTCATGGAGGTCCCAGGGACTTCTTGCTGTCCGGTTCTAAGCCGGCTTAAGCACTTCGGTGTAGACTTGAGAAGATATGTGATCCACGTCCTGCACTGGTATCCGGGATCATTGCTTTTCCTGAGGCGAAAATAATTTCAATGATTTAAAGAACATACAAATTGGAACTTGGAATGTTACGACATTATAAAATGATTATCGTATCGACATTTTGACTGACGAATTCAGACGATTCGAACTGGATTTATTAGGAATTTCAGAAACTCATATCCCAGGGGTAGGAGGCATGAAATTAGGTGATATAGAATTTGTTTACTCAGGCAGGACGGATGGGCTACATAGACAGGGAGTAGGGCTCATGATGAATAAGGAAGCTGCTAAGTCTTGTTTAGGCTGGGAAGGTATTAATAATAGAATACTAATTGCTCATTTTATGACTAGAAAGTTCAGAGTATCAGTTACAGTAGTATACGCCCCTGTAGAACCAACTGACGGAGATACTAGTGACTCAGATGAATTTTACTTACAGTTACAGGAGCAAATAGACAAGGTCCCAGGTAGAAATATGATGTTATTACTGGGAGATTTTAACGCCCAGGTTGGTAGAAATAGGGATAGATGGTATCCCAGCCTAGGTAAATTTGGCGTAGGAAAAGAAAACAGTAATGGATACAGACTTTTGCAATTTTGTAGGTATAACAATCTAGTTATAACCAATACGGTGTTTGGTCATAAAATGGCTCATAAGTTAACATGATATTCACGTGACGGTAAGACAGCAAACCTTATTGATTATGTTATAGTAAACAGAAGACTGGCAGGATCAATACAAGATACTAGGGTATATAGGAGTGCTGTTATTGATGTTAAAAGTAAAGATCACCATCTAGTAGTGTCAAGGGTTAATTTAAAGCTGAAATATCGGAAGGGTAACTACCTCCCGGGAAGTTATGATGTTGGTAGACTCCAGGATGAGAATCTGAGAGAAACTTTCCAGGAACAGTTGAATACTAAACTTGAGAGTTTAAAATTTGATAATGTGGAAGATGGTTGGAATAATTTTAGAAAAATAGTTTGTGAAGTTGCTGAAGGTGTATTAGGGAAGAAAGCTAGAACTGCAGCTAAGAATATTAGTGAAAAAGCTTTATGTTTAATAGAAAGGAGAAACGACTTGTACAAGAATTATCTGAGTGATAGATCGTATGAAAACAAAAGAAATGTAAAGAAAGTGGAGAAAGTATTAAAATATGAACTAAGGAGGTGTGAAGTGGAGGCCATGGATAAAATTGCCGAGGATCTGGAAGATGCAGCTAGACGGCATAATAGTAAAATATTGTACTGGCACGTTAACAAATTCAGAGGGAGTCGTCAATCCGGACTTGTCCCAGTTAAAGATAGGAATGGGGTCGCAATTAGCGATAAGGAAAAAACTAAAGCGAGATGGGCCGAACATTTTGAGAACTTGCTTAACCGAGATAGAGTTGCAGGAAAAAATATAGAGGAAAATGAAAAAGTTTGTGATACCTTGGATGTGAAGGAAGATTTGTTTTGTGAGGAGGAATTAGTAACAGTACTAAAAAGATTAAAGAATAATAAGGCTCCAGGTGCTGATAGCGTGGTAAATGAGTTTCTTAAATATGGTGGCTCTGAGGTTAGAAATAAGTTATTGAAGATTATGAATATGATTTTTGAAAAAGGGGAAGTACCTAACGATTTTAGGAAAACCTTAATTAAGACACTTTATAAAAAAGGTGATAAAAGGGAGTGTGGTAATTATCGAGGCACTAGTCTGGTCTCTGTAGGTAGCAAATTACTTAGTAATATGATACTTTTTAGACTGAGAGATGCCGTAGACGACGTTTTAAGAGAAGAGCAGTGCGGTTTAAGAAAAGGTAGAGGATGTGTCGACCAAATTTTCACTCTTAGGCTAATAATTGAGAAGTGCCTGAGTTTTCAAACACCTTTGGTCCTAAGTTTTATAGATTATGAGCAAGCGTTCGATTCTGTTGATAGAAGAGCTTTCGTAAAGGTTTTATCCTTATATGGTATACCAGACAAATACATTAAAGTGATTAGTGCTATGTACGAGAATAACACTGCTGCGGTTAAGGTAGGAAATGAGGTTAGCAGCTGGTTTGGTATTAAATCAGGAGTTAAGCAGGGTTGTGGTCTATCCCCCTTTATATGGATTATTTTGATGGACTTTGTTTTAAGGAGCACAGGAAAGGCAATGGGAGACCACGGAATCAAATGGGGAGGAAAAAGTCTCCTGGATTTGGATTATGCTGATGATTTAAGCATCCTAGATGAAAGTGTGACCAAAATGAATGAAGTTTTAGAGGTTTTGCGAGTTCAGGGTGCTAGAATTGGTTTGAAGATTAATGTTAGGAAGACTAAGTCACTAAGGCTAGGAATAAGAGAAGATGAAAAGGTGACGTTGGGTAATGAAAAAGTTGATCAGGTGGGCAGCTTCACTTACCTTGGTAGTATTATTAGTAAAGACGGTGGGAGCAGTGAAGATGTTAAAAATAGAATAGCCAAGGCTCAGGGTGTTTTTTCAAAGTTAAAAAAAGTCTGGAAGAATAGGAAGATAAGTCTAGAAACCAAGATTAGAATATTAGAAGCTACAGTGATGACAGTGGTCAAATATGGCTCTGAAACATGGACGCTCCGAAAAGCGGATGAAGATTTGCTTGGTGTTTTCCAGAGAAATTGCTTAAGGATTGTTCTAGGTACCCGGCTAACTGACCGTATTTCAAACAATAGGCTATACGAAAAATGTGGTTCAATACCGCTCTCTAGGGCTATAATGAAAGAAAGGTTTAGGTGGTTAGGGCACGTTGTGCGGATGAAGGATGACAGATTGCCAAAGATTGTTCTTTTCGGCCAACCATCTAGGGCTAAAAAGAAAGCAGGTCGTCTGGGGAGGGAGGACGTCATAAAGAAAGATTTAAAGGAAATGGGAACTTCGTGGGCGGGTGTAAAAAGGGAGGCTTTGAATAGATTGGGGGGAGGAGGAGCGTGCGTAGCTGTGTTGGCCTCAGGCGGCTTGGTGCTGCGGTGAGTTGTTAGTAGTAGTAGTAGTAATTAAATCCGATGATCAAACAAGCAGCGACTCGGCTCAATAGCAACCGAAAGTGTAAAAAACGGAATTTTTGCATCAATAGATACATCAAAAGAATGAGCTTATTATACTGATCTCAAATATATACAATTCATCAAGTTTAGTGTTACCCATCAAACGTTACGAGCCTGAAAACATTTGTCTGATTTTTGAAATAGGGGAGAAACACCCCTATACCCCCCTGGGTACGGCCTTGTATTTGACAGAATTACTATACGAAATTCTTTTTAGTTGTCTTAAATTCTCTTTGCCAAATTTTTCATGTGGATATTTTCCGGGAGAATTATCCAGGGGCTTTTCCCACGTGCTTTTATTTCCGGGAAATAATTTCCATGAAAGGGGGCATTTCTGGAGTGGACGAGAAACAGATTAGAAATTAAAGTCTTACTGAAATAAAAGAATGCTAAGGAGAATTTTTCAGGCTGAATCGTCCGCAAGCAATTTTACAGAGAGGGGGAATTCTCATCGAGGATGGAACTGTCTTGAGGGAATTTGACGGGGGGAGGGGTGCAATTTACGTTGGATGTAATTTCCACGAAGGAGTTTGCCATGAGGGGGGGGGGGTATATTTCATAGAGGGAGAGCCAGGTTTACCGGCATTATTGGAAAAACGAACAGAAATTATTCCAAATATGAAGGGTTGCCCCCTCCTCATTACCTTACTCACGCTAAAGTTTGACTGTTCGTCCCAATTTTTTAAGAGCGTCTACTGAAACAAGGGGGGCCGTTTAATTAGAATAGGAAGCTTTTTTAAAAGTGCTAACAGATTTAGCGTAAAGAGCAAGGTATTGAGGACGGGGGCAACCTTCATATACGGAATACATCTGCCAAAATTAATATGCAAATTTGTTTTAATTTTTTATATACAGTGAGCCAAAGTTGAACCTCCATTAGTTGAAATACATTCAGGAATTAAATAAGAAAACAAGTTTTTTTAACTGAAAGTAAGGAGCGACATTAAAACTTCAAACGAACAGAAATTGTTCCGTATATGAAAGGAGCTGTCCCTCCTCAGCGCCTCGCTCTTTACGCTAAAGTTTTTATTGTCTAAAAAAGTAGAGTTAAGACAAATAGCCAAACTTTATCGTAAAAAGCGAGGTGTTGAGGAGGAGACAGCCCCTTTCATATAAGGAATAATTCCTGTTCGTTTTAAGTTTTAATGTCCTCCTTACTTTCAGTTAAAAAAAAAACTTGTTTTTTTCATTCAATCAAGATTAGGCTTAAGAGGATTCCGTTTAATGGGGCTTCTATTTATTTTTCATCGATGGCAATTCGTATCGATAAATCTGTTTCTTCCTTCAGTTCTAAAAAAAAAAAAAATAATTTACGATCTTAAAAGATCCCTGGAGGTATTTTGGATCTTGTCACATTTATGTTATTCGGCATCGAATAGCATTGATGCTGTTTGACTCCAAATAGAATCGTATTCATTTAAAGCAATGGCAGCCTCTTTTAAAACAAAGGGGGTGACACCTCCCCAAAATGAACAATTTCCCATAAATAAACATTTTTGAAGCTTGAACATGACAGATCAGAGATTCAGAAATTCTGGGAAAAAAACTTTTTTGGCGAATTTCACCCTATTTTCTAATTAAAATTGGTAATCAGGGAAGAAGACAAAACCTTCAATTTCGGGAGGAACCCTAAGCTAAGCCCAAAATTAACTTAATTCCAAAAACAATAAGGCAAAGTGAAACGCTGGTTTGCATTGACACAGATGTGGAGCAACACACGCAATAGCCTCTATTAAATTGGGCCCGAACCCTCTAAAAGAAGACATAAAAGTTGTACCTGCTAATTTCTACCAAATTAAATTAAGGTCCAATAGGCAATTCTTACAGATACAGATGACCTTGGCAGAAGTCCACTCGAGCATGAACACCCAAGACCATAACTGCAGACCAAATTTTTTTGTATTAGCCCCAAGAGCCTGTGAAGGAATTAGGCAGATATATATAGATCTTAATGTTCTTATACCTCGCCCCTCTCTTCTCTCATATTTCGGATCAGTTAGAGCTCATAACAAGACAGAACTATGCATCTAAGCTGTTTGCTTCTCACCAAGAGAGGTTTAGATCCAAAGTCCGCTTCTCGTGCAAGCGATAAGCGACATGGATAAGAGCTTAAGGACCCGCTTCCTCCTTACCGCAGAAACTGAATAGATCTTCGAGTCAAGATAAGACCCAACGTCAAACGAGCCAAGTCCACAAGCGGTGCAGTAACAAGTGGTGCAGTAACAAGTTTAGTCCCCCCTAAGAACTTAAGGACCCCCTTCCTCCTTTCTACAGAAACTGAATCGATCTTCGAGTCAAGATAAGATCCAACGTCAAACGAGCCAAGCCCACAAGTGGTGAAATAAAAAGTTTACCCCCCCCCCCCTAAGAATTTAAGGACCCCCTTCCTCCTTACCGCAGAAACTGAATCAATCTTCGAGTCGAGATAAGACCCAACGTCAAACGAGCCAAGTCCACAAGTGGTGCAATAACAAGTTTAGTCCCGAGTGTGTGCAAAAACGATCAAGCCTGAACTGCCGGATGCTAGTCTTCACGAGGCTTGAGGGGGGAATTTCCATCTGTATTTGTGGTAATTTCTGCTCGTTTTAGGATTCATTAGATTATTCATTATAGTTATCGTCCGTTCTAGGTTTCATTTATTCATTCATAGTAATTTTTTTTCGTTCTGAGTTTAACTTATTCGTTTTAACTTCAACTCGTTTTAGTTTCCACTCATTCGTACATAGTAATTTCCGTTCGTTACAAGCTTGACTTAATACATGACTTTATTTTTGCTCGCTTCAGGCTTTAACATTGCTCTTTACTTTTCTTTGAAAACATTAAACAAACTAATTACATACAAACATAGGGTTTTAATTCAAGCAAATTTGTTTTAATTGGTCTGAATCGTCCTGTGCAGGGGCAAACTTCAAACATAAGGTTTGTCCGCTGAATAAATATTGCCCTCCCAAAAATCATCTGGTTAGGCCATCACTCGCTAATCACGTTTGCACAGGAAAATCTATTTCTTGAAAGGTAGAAAAATCCGAAGTAATGAGAAAATAGATGTTTTAGTCCCTCAAACTCAACGACTACAGGACACAATTTACATAGTTACAAAATGCCAAAATGAAGCCACATTATTTAGTAGCACACAATATATTTATATTGTTTCTAATTCAAACCACAAGTGTAAAACTATTCCTCCAAAAAGTTCCAAAAGTTTTGTTTGGTCTCCCATAAACGACAAAATGTCAAACATACCCTTAATGCTTTGGCCACAATTAGCGCCTTATCCAGGGGACGTGGAGCTAGGGACTGACATCCCACCCAAATGTCCCTCATGATACAAAAGGTGAATGTCGTGCTAGAAAAACTTGGTATTTGTTAATTGTGACCGTATATTTTGAGTTTTGACATACCAAAATACTACAAAATCACGAATTACCCCACTGAAATTCGTATTTACACAATTTTTGTAAAAATGTACCAAGTCCTGACCCAGTGCAAAAACAAGCTAAGTCGTGAAACAGCGCAAAATCGAGCTATATTTTTAGGGAAGGGGTGCACCTTGGTAAAAAAAAACGAGCTAAGTCCAACGTTTCGCACCGCCTAATCAAAGACCAATGCGTTACTCCCTCCCTCCCCTAAGAAATATTGGTTTCTAACATCCTTCAGCTTAACTTCCAAAACATTATCAGGAAAAAAAAAATTATTTTATCCGCTTTAACAACATGCTCTCTAAAAAATGCTAAAAATGTCAAATTTTGTTTACTAGCTTAGTTTCATACTCACAGGGTGATACTGTTTGAGAAGCGAATGCATTCTTCCAACTTCATCACTGGACAACATTTTTATCACGAACAGACGATCACTTGATTGGTAGAATTTCCCTTCGGAACGACCGCTCAAATCGAAGTCCACAATTTGAGACCTATGAAACAAACTAAACTTCACACAAGTTTAACGCCATTGTTTTTTTTTATACTTTTCAGTCTGATAAGCTAAGTGAAGTTTGAAAAAGTTTTTCAGTCTGATAAGCTAAGTGAAACAATCGTGACCAACTAACCTTCTAGTTTTCTATTAATACAAAGTTTAAGCTTTATAAACAATAAAGTCTAATTAAACCATTTCGAAACGACAAACCTGATCGCTATTAGGAACGATTTATTTAATGAAAAAAAAAAACTATTAGTAAACTGAAATTTATATTTATACCAGTACATAGGGATGAATTCTGAAAAAAAGAAGAAGAACTTGAAGTAAAAAACTGGATAGTAGAGAGAGAAAACACTTTCGTCTGGAGTATCTACCCCCTTCTGGAGAAAAAAAAATCGATTAAAAGGTTATTGGGGCTTAAAACATGTAACTATGGTGTTGTCCCAAGGTTACGACCAATAATTAATTAATCAATAAATTTATTTTATAACCCATCAAAAATACAAAGCATGATGATGGAGTATAACAGACAGAAAGAAAAATGAAAAAAACATACAAAAACAGGAGTAAATATGTGCAAATTAAATTTCAATAAACCAAAAAATTCAGAAAAGTAAGCCACTCCAAGGGTGGTAAACCTCTTTAAATATGTCATACAAATAAATAAAAAAAAATAATAAATAAATAAATATATTAAAAAAAAGAAGGAAACTAGCATTAAAGCAAAAAATCCTTCCAATGGTGGTTCGACGGATAACCCGTAAGCTTGGAAAAAAGCTTATCTGCGGCATCAAGAGGATCCGGCAGGCTGTATCTCTTCCGCAGTCTACCATTCCTAGTCCAAGGAGGAACCCGGATAAGGAACTTTAAATATTTAAAATAGGCCCTCCTGATTTCTAACTGATTGGTAAAAATGTCCCAGAAAGGAACTAGGTATAGAACATGAGGGAGAGAAACAGCATTGTATACTTTCTCAAGGTGGTGTTTACCAAGATTCAGCTGTGATCCAATTGCACCAACATACGCATTACGGATCTTACGTTCGGTTCGGGCAAAAAGCAATTTCTGAGTTGACTTTAGAGATTTACCAATAGGTAAACCAAGGTACACAAGCTCCTGCAGTGGTACAACATCACAATAATAGCACTTGAGAGTTAGCCGCATTTAAAGATAGACCAATCTCATTATAATTCTTAGCCATCCCCTAAAACTCCTTTCCAAACTAAACACAGCCCTACTTAGGTTAAGAACGTCATCCACATAACATAAAACAGACACACTAACACCGTTCAATATATAGCAAGGCGATAAATGCCCTTGGGCTATTAGGGTCGCGTTATTATAAATATTAGGAGAGGTAATGGCCCCTTGTTTAATTCCAATATTCACACGGAGCTCTGAAGGAAGAAGCGAAGATCCAATTTTTAAACGCACTCGGAGGTGTCTATACATACAACAGAGATCGAACTACATCAAAAGGTGCCCCCCCCCCTTTTAATAACTCATGCATAGCCTGAGAATGAATTAGAGATCCGAAAGCATTATTAGTGTCATATGCGCCAATAGCCAGAGGGCTACCTGACCTTTCAGCATCCTTTAATATTGTACATAAACTACTTAAAGCGTGGTAGCAACCGAAACGCGGTTGAAACCCCAACTGAAAAGGAGGCATGACACGCTGTTGACGAATACGATCAATGATCAACAACTCAAAAATCTTTGAAAACATAGTGGAAACTGTAATGGGCCTATAAGACGAACATTGAAAAAGCGGTTTCTCTTTTTTTCAAAACCGGAGTTACAACACCAACACATAAGCAATCGGGCACAACTACTGCAAAAATCATCTGGAACAGTAAAGCGATATGGTCAAAAAGGTAATCGCTGGCAAACTCAAAATGGCGTACACAAATTCCATCCGACCCACAAGTAAACTTCTTTTTAAGCTTCGGTATAACCTCTTTAATCAAATTACCTCCAACGATTACCTGCTCGGATCTAGCTCGACTGATAATTTCGTCATCAAACTTTTTAGCCTGTGGACTATGAGGGGCTTTAAACTGGGCAGAAAAATGAGCAACCGACTCAGACTCGGTTATTTCTAAAGCACTAAAATCAGTAGATCCACCGGGGCGGACTTCCATAGCAAATTTGGATCGTCAGCGATTTTTGCCGCCAGTTCAGCTTTGATATTGGCAACATGATCGCGGAGCGCTTTGCAAAACTTTCTTTTCGTATGAATACGGACGGCATTTACAACACCAACTCTAGGCCTATAAAACTCTTACAATTTAAACAACCATACTTTTGTCTGGGAACAAGTACTAACTCAAATTGGATTTCGAGACCAACCATATTTTTCTGTTTTCGCTCGAGACTTGCGAACAGGTACAGCTACATGATCAGCACATCTAATAGCATGAATAATTTGTTCATAATATAGATTAAGCTGTAAGCGAAGCTCAGGCTCATCCATAGCTGCAGAAGAAGATTGAAGGAGGTGGTAGGGAACTTTTATTTTAGTCAAAATATCATCACAAACTTTCGGGAAAAGCCCTATGTCGGTATGATCTCAAGATTTCCTGACAGACCGTTTAGAACGTAGTGAGGCCCTTGGAGAACTAGACAGTGGAATACTCACGTTAATAGGAATGTGATTACTACACAAAAAATCATTCAAAACTGAAATTACATGCACAGGCTCACCGGAGAATAGAGCAAGATCGATATTTCAAGTAGTGTTAGCTACGGATATGAAGGTAAACTGTTAATTTTTCGGGAGCACATGGAACACATTAGGCAACATCTTCTTTAAAATTTGGGCTCGGGGCAACGATCATTTGATAAATCACAGTTGAAATCGCCAATAATGAGACAACATGGGAATGAATGGAGCAATTATTTTACATATTTAGCCAACTTGCGACATGCGTTACTAAACCTCATTTCTGAGGCCTGATCGCTATAATTAGTGGATGAATAAACATGCACAATAGCAAAACCATTGCAACTAACGGCAAGAAAGCAATCTTCTGAACGTAAACGCTCAAATTTATACTAGCTCAAGACAGCCAGCCCTCCGCTAGGTTGGCCGTTTCGTTTTTGAAGAGAAGCAGGGTATATCAAAGTAGAATTAGCACGAGATATTTGTAGTATGTTTTTTGCGATCCGGTAGTAAAAAGTGTTCCTGTATGCACGCTATGTCATATTTTTCAACCATTTTTTCCAGCAAGGCAAATTTATTCAGGACGCCACCATTTATGTTCCAAGATAACACCGATACAGAACTGTGGTTAGTTGCCACTCCTATGAATTTGCTGGGATTCTATTTGCTATAGGTTTTTGGGACAGCTGAAAGACTAACAGCTGTGTTTTCTAGATTGGCATGATACACAATATAAACTGTTAGTGCAAGGAATTCTTTGGTATGTCCATTTCCAGTTTGCGCACAATGTCCACATATCTGGGGAACTTTGCAACCTTTTGCCACGTGACCATCGTCTTTGTAGCAATTATAGCATCTGCGGCGTAGATACCGATATTTTTCGACATGGAGGATCTCGTATCCAAGTTTGGGGAGATTTTTCAAAAAAAAATCTCTAGATCATTCTGAGAAGCGAATGATAATTTAAAAGTTAATGAAAGCCCACACGGTTCGGCCCTGATGCAGTTAAGAATCAAGGCTTGTAATCCATCATGGAACTCGAATGGTACCTGCTTTAAGATGCCCATAAAGTGCTTAGCTTTGATTTTTACAGGTACATTATCGTCCGATGTTTTAAACGAAACTCAATTCTCTTAGCCGGTCTGACATTGTCTATAAGATATTTAAACTCTGATTTGCAACGACGAACTACCGTCTCATTTCTTGAAGGATACGTATTACATAATGAATCGATAGCTAATTTACGAGCTTCAGGAGTCAACAGGGATTTAGGGGGATTTTTCCCCACTGTAGAATTTAGGAGAGGGGTTACATCCAGTATTTCTATCCAAATCAGGGATAGCCTTACACAATGACCCTTGTCTGAATTCGGTTAGTTTCTTCCATCTTTCTACACATTTGATTCAACGTAGAGGTGATGCACGCCGAAACTAGTTCAGTACCTGCTGGGACTTCTGAAGGGTCCCAAATCATAAATTCAGGAAGTGTATTTTTCTCTTTTGAGCATTTATGAAATATTTTTGCAATATCCATGATGTTATCCTCATGATTAAAGTACTTCACGCATCTATCATTACAGCCACTTATTTCATATAAAAACTTTCCTCTCTCAAGAATCGTTTCTTTAGGAAAAAACTCCACACTACTCCTGACAAATTTATCAGTTTTTACGCCAGCATACATGCATCGGCTAATAAAGTTCAGCATAGGACAATGCAAAAATTTATCGGAAGCCATAATTTCCTGGCAAGTTCACGCAATGCAGTCGTGAAATAACCCAACACATAATCCTCTATCAATGCTCAGTGCTTTGAAGCTGAATGAATAAGCAAAGAAGCCGAAAGCTCATTGCCTCAACAATACCCAGTCCCTAAAATTACATGTTTTTGGAAGCATAAAAGGAATCCTTGAGTAGCCTACCAATATTTTGAATATGCATACCGATGGCGTCATGGCAAAGCGTAGACCATTATCCCATTAATTCAATGGCATCTTCCCTCCGGAGCATTTCATCAAATCAATCGTCAATTCAAAGGCTGTTCAACGTCTACTGAAAACTTGGTCTTTCTCAGACGTACTTTCGTGGTTGCAGCGGCAGCTGCAACCTAGTGAAGTCGAACCTCGGCCAAAAGTAACCCAAAATGATTTATTTTGAAACCAAATCGGATCGAAATAAAAAAATTACATCGTTTGAATCGCCATGGCCGAAAACCCTTTACATGAAACTTACAATCCCCTGGTTTGAACAACAAGGAAAATCATTTTTTTTTTGCATGGGAAGCACTGATGTGTCCTCGTTTTTCTTTTTTTTCCTTCTTCACTACTAGCGGAGTACTGAAACATCATACAGAGTTGTTTAAGGGCTCGTTTCAAAGGAAATTACTATGTCTAGTGCCTTTTGTAATAATTAAAACACAATATTTAAGATATAGTGAATATTTTGACAAAAAACTGCATCTTCGCAAACAAGATGAAGAATGACGTCATAATCGTAGCTTACAACCATAAATTATGTTATAATAAAATACTTTGAAGGGTGCCCTGGGTAACTATGACAAGGTATTTCGTTCTTCGTTTTGGCTTTCGAAAAGCCGAAGTTTTTTTTCTCCTGTTTGTGTTATAGGTTACAGGCACTTCTTAATTTAAAATATAGTAAAGAACGAACCCCAATTGCAACTGACGTCACCATGTAGTTTTATTTTTATTTCATAAAAAAAAAATCAGACATCTAGTTATTCTGTTACCGCTTAGGGAATCTGATCTACATTTCGAGGTACACCTTTTGTGCTTTCTCTTTGACTGCTCAATTTTGGATGTGGGGGAATTTTTCGTGGGGTTTATCACTCAGAAATGTCTTATACATTATCTTATACATAATGTCTCAGAAATATTAAGGCTCCTCTCTCTTCTACCAAGGTTACTTCTCTAAAATATTGTCTTCTATTTTGTTAAACGAAGGAACTACATACTCTACACACCACTGCATATACCCCCTACATACCCCTTTATTGTAGACACATGATCAGAATAATAATAATAATAATAATAATAATGATAGTATATATATGATAATATATAAATAATCAAATCAAACTTAAAGCGAACAGAAATTACCACAAACAGGAGTAGACCTAATGTCCCCTGAGCCTTCTAAACACCAGAACGTCACTTGCGCTTTACTAAAAACGATTTTATTTCGAGGCAGAGTGCAGAGTGAAAGTTTAAAGTACTTTTATAATCATTCCTGAAGGTCAGAAAAAAAAACTCGGGGCGTTAAGAATCAATGCAATCTGAACTGTTTACAAGTTCCCTTGGTTGTATAACTTTAACTGAAATATCTTCATGGCCTGAATTCTTACTCAAAAAAAAAAAAAAAAAAAAAAAAAAAAAAAAAAAAAAAAAAAAAAAACATCCACTGCATAATTCTTGCATGGGGCCAAATACGATGATAGTTCCTTGTTCTTGAGCCAGAGTCTATAATGTGAGAGATGAGGCAAAGTCTTGAAATGTATAGGAAAATAACCATATCTGGTACCTTTTTTAAGTGAATATAATATCCTCTAACACAGTAATACATAGCTTACAAGCAGTCCCTAAATATGGCGAACTAGACATAGGAGACGTCATATCCAGTGCCTTTTTTCTTCTTCTTTTTCAAATAACAGCGCTACAATTATGATTTTCTGGCATATTCTAAACCCAATAAAAAACAATTTACAGGGATTTAGCATGATTTCATGAAGTCATACGGCTAAGGGTATTTAGTTGAAATTTTGGACCATGCTAAGGAAGATTTTGTTCTAAATTAGGAAATAAGGCCCAACTTCCCAGTATAAGAAACAGCCCTGGAAAAATATTATTCAATTCTATTCAATTCAATAATGCTTTTGGACGGAAATCCTATTTTGCTATTACATATGTTCCTCAACTTCTTTACAGCCAGGGAAATTTCCTGGCGGCTCTCACGATGCACCCCACCCACACTTCTCCACTTTTGTGCCGGTTAGCCTAGGAATGTAACCTTTTATGGTACACAAAGAAAAAATCTGCAATAAGAGGGGAGCCAATACCACTCAGCAACCACACTACAGGCTCGGAAAAGAAGAAAAAAGAATTACAAGGATGAAGGGAGATTAGAGATCAGTTTCTACCTCCTCCCCCTTCCTTCTATATTTATCTGTAGGATCACGGAGATTTAGAAATTTGAACATAGAAGCGTAATTTTTGAGGCTCCAGGAACACCCTGCACCTCCCCCCCCCACCTTCACAAAGATCCACCCACCCTCTTCCATATTAGCTGATGCGTAGTTATACACCAATTAAAATAATTTTATCACTGGCAATAGTGACTGTGGTACATTCATTTTTGCTACTTAAAAAAGGAACTTGAACTTTCAATTTCCATTCGAATGAGCCTTCTACCGATAATGTAGGGCCATTAGTCCAATATATCTGAGAAAAAAACAAACAAAGAACTAAACATACATCTGTGATCATCCTTCTTGGAAAAAACAAACAAACTTTCGCATTCTTTATAAGGGGCTAAAGGCTTCTACCACAAGGTTCTCTGATCTGCTGAATTTGACAATATATTTTTCATCAAGACCACTAGTCTCGTTTTTTTCCCTTTTTCGACCAACAGGCCAATTTTTTACACTCACAGTTTTCGCGGGTAAGTGTAACCTTAATGAATTTTATATATTTAGAATAACCATAAAAACCAAACTCTTGGTGTGAATATATATAGCCTATTCTTCTTTTTTTGTTATCAAAACCCTTACAGTTAAATTTCGGTTGCTATTATCACGAGTTTATTCCTAACTTTTACTTTGTTACCACGCAATGTTTGATTAGATGGTGAAGATACACAAAAAGATAGCCAAGAAATAAAGATGCGATTCGATACGACGTTCAATGCTCTATCTGAATATATTAATCCTTTTAATCACAAATATCGACGGTTAAGTCTGACAAAAAAATTTTCTCTGACAAACTGAACAAAAAATATATCATATTCGACCTTTTTAGGCGCTTAGGGTAAACACATCACTCTTCGGGCAAACTTTCTTTGATATTCCTAAGAAAGTACAGTATTTAAGTTAGGTAAATGAAGCTTTCAGGGATTTTCGGAAACTGATATTTGAACTAGTTCTAAAATTTGGTTAAATTGATTCCTATACTTTCTTTAAGATAGTAAATCGTGTCTTCTTTTCTACTAAAAAACATGCAAGGAAAGGGAAAACAAAATGTTTGAGGGGCCATATGAATTAACAATCCTTGTGTGGTTCTGCGTAAGTTGGCAGTGGAGGAAGGGGGAGAGGGCACGGTCTCACTTTGTGCCTCCAACTTGTCTTTGCATCGAATTAGGACTAAACTCGTTTTTGCACCGAGTCAGGACGCACAGATTGTTTTTGCGCAAAACCATTATCTGACTTTTTCCTGAGGTGTACCACAACAATAAATTTGTTAGCCCTCGAAATTTCCAAAACTACATATCTCATCAATGACATTTAAAAAAAAAGAGAAAAATTTCATTTTTATCAACTATTCTCTGTAAGCCAATTTTCAAATTTTAATACAAATGAAGGAGCATAGGGTAGGCTCCAATTTCTTTAGCAATGAGAGAACTGAGAAAGTTTAGAACACATATTTGCTTGCCTTAGTCCCAAAAACGGAAAATAAAACGACAAACTTGACCCAAATTACATACAGAAATGGCTAGTAGAGTTAGATGGCAACAACTTCGAACCAGCTGGAAAATCTTTGTTTTTCCCATCTTTGAATTTTTATTTTTCTAAAACAATAGAAAAAGAACTAACTGATGGGACCAGAGAACTATCGCATTTCTTATGCATCATTATCTATTAGTCTGCCTTCAATTTGAAACTGCTGCCTGCCAGCAAACTTACATAAAGCCTTCCACTCGAAATCAGAAACATAGCTCAATGAAACCTTGGCAGAACAGCTTCAGACAGTTCTATGAAACTTCCCTTCAGCTACCGCACTGAAGGCCAGGGATGAAATACAAGCGAAATCACCAATTTGGCCCTAGACAAGAATTATACCACTCCACGTTTTACAGCATGGAGTAGCATAGCGGCGTGAATGAGAGAGTCGAACGCAGTTTCCCATAATGTGACATCAAATTTATTAATCTGGCCACAGGTTCATACTTTGTGCGAAAACACAGAAGTTAGACCCATACCCTTTTTTTCGCAAGAAACCAAAATTAGCAGCATAAGAACAAAAATGGACAAAACCAAGGTTTTGCTCATGTAACACAATGAAAAAAAACACATCTTACTAAAAATTTGAATTTTAATATTAGCAAATTTATACAACGTTGTCACACAAAAATAAATCTCCAGTTGGCTGAGGGAAGCATACTGTAGGGCCAAAACTAAACAGAAACTCACAAGAGCTGGATCTCCGGCAATTTAGCATAGAAAGACAGGAAGTAAA
>JAQQPU010012970.1:8307-25071 GCA_029168905.1 Artemia sp. Kazakhstan ARC1039
ATAAGGTTTATTCTAGATTTTCCGAATTAAATAGGAGGACAAAAATATGTTTTTATTTCAAACAGTTCGTGGTAACGGACTGTAAGGAGCGACTCGACCTAATAGTTAACAAAGGTCTAAAAAACGAATTTTGACAACATCAAAAGAATTGGCTTTTTATGATAATTCCAAATGTATAAAATTCATTAAGCCTAATGTTAATCATCAAAAGCTACGAGCCTGAGGAAATTTCCCCAAATTATATCACTATCTATAAATGAATGAAACCCGAAATGAGCAGAAATTCTAATAAATAATCAGATCGAAAGCGAACAGAAATTCCCAAAATCAGGAGCAGGGTGAGCAATACCTGTGTCTTCTAAAGATCATAACGTTATTTGTGTATTACTGAAAACAAAATATATTATGCAAAATTGCTGAAACTCTCAATCTACATTTCATTAGTTTTTTTTTCAGTTACCGAAACAACAATTGTTTTATAGAATTATTTATAGAGTATTTCGACTAAACATTCAAAATTTTCCAAAAAGTTAAATTACTTTCAACATTTTAGTTTTTAAGCAAAAAAGCTGAAAAGTCTTTTAAATATTCTAAGAATTAACCAATAATAGCATTTTGTCAATTAAAAAAGTGACAGAAACTAATTTAAAAGAATTTATTCGTAGAATAAAAGTTTTAAAAGTAAAAATGAATTTTTAATTATTAAAAAAAAAAAAGAAAAAAAAAGTAAAAATGAAAAGCTACATTAAAACTTGAAACGATTAGAAGTAAAGTCAAATAATGATTCAAACTTAAAGCTAGCAGAAATTACCTTGAATGAATAAATGGAACTCAAAATGAATGATCAAGTAAACCCAAAACAAACAGGATTCAAGCAGAATAGACACATTAAACATAAAGCGAACAGATACTGGTATGGATGAATAGATACATCCTAAGACGAACACAAATTATGACAAAAGAAAGTAGGACTATCGCCCTTCCTCATAAGCATTCTAAAGACCAGATTGTTCTATCTCTTTCAGTAAAGTGCAAATGACATCCAAGCCTTTTGGAAGGTTGGGAGGAAGAGGGGTTAGCCATTTTCTTGCTTGCATTTGGTCTCATTTGCAATGCTTGATTGTTCTTATGATAGTATTTTATTGTTGTGTTGTTGTTATGACTAATGTTGTTATGTTGTTATGTGTTGTTATTACAACACAACACTAATAAAAAAGACAAAACTTGAAATGGAAATTATTTTTAGTAAAGCACAAGTGACGCTCTTGCCTTTGGAGGGTTGAAGGGGGCTAGTAGCTTTACTTCTGTTTGTGGTTATTTCTGTTCGTTTTGGGTGAACTATTCATTTTAGTTTCTGTTCGTTTTAGGATTTATCTATTCAATCATATATTTATTTTTGATGTGCTTATTCATTTTAACGTTAAATTTTTTTTGGGTTTCATTTAGTAGTTTATTGTAATTTTTGTTCGTTTTGAGTTATTTTTATTCATTCATAGTAATGTATGTATAGTCATCAACTATGACAGTTAGCAACAGGCAGAAATCCATAATAACATCATAAGATCAAGAACGACAAATATCATGATGCTGTCTTCACTAAAAGTGACTAAACCTTAAAAGGATCTTGAGCTGATTTTTTATCGTGAGTGCAATCAGAAGAGAGTCTAAAGTTTGAAACAACTTCCGACAAAATAATTTTTTACATGAAAATACGGACTTTTAGACAATTTTACGACAAAAAAGGACATGAGATCTTTTTCATTGTTGATCCCTCCACCCAAGTGAAAACTATACTAACTGATTGCAATGTCTATGAGGTTCAAGCTCTATAGCCGGAGATGTCAACGCCTGTGCTGCTGAAGACAACCTGAGGGAACCAGGAACTGTTATGTTTTTAATTTGTTCCTTAATTTTTTTTTACAGGACTATGCCAAGAGTGGTTACGAATTTCAGACCAAGTGTGGTTGTAATTCAATGTGGTGCAGATGGACTGGCTGGTGACCCACTAGGTGCTGTATTTAATTTAACCGACATAGCCTATAAAGAATGCCTTCAAATTGTCTTAGACCTGAAACTTCCGACAATGATTCTGGGAGGAGGTAATTTTAAGTTAATTTATTTATATGATGTGCATTATTATTGTCATTATGTATTGTTATTATTATTATCTAATGTGCATGAACTGCAGATGAAATTTATTAATTCGTCCTCTGCGTTTCAATAAATTGTATATGCTAAAAAGTCAAGTGTCGTAAACAGTGAAACAATTTTCAGATTATGATAGGTCACATTAATTTGTTAGAGCCCATAACTTCCATCGATTCCTTTGAACTAGTCTCTGATTATACGCTGAGCCTAAGTTGCTCTCTCAAATTTGTGTTTTTGTGCTTCTGGCTGGTATCAATGCTCAGTGCGAAAATAATACCAGCTTTCACGTGGCTAAGGCAAAATTGGTTAAAACCACTCGTGGAACTGTAAGTAAGAAACGATCCAGCCAAATCGCAACTGAAACTCTAAACAAAAGAATTTTGATAACAGTACGTAGATACATCAAAAGAATTGGCTTTTTATGCTGACTCCAAACATGTAAGATTCATTAAGTTTAAGTTACTTATCAACGGCTACGAACCTGAGAAAATTTGCCTGATTTTTGAAAAAGAGGGAAAACACCTCCAAAATATCAAGGAGTTTCAATGTAAGTGTCACACCATCAGACTCAGCATATCAGAGAACCCTACTGTAGAGGTTTCAAAACGACTCCTCAAGCATAAGGATCGTTTAATTAGAGAAGATTTTAATTAGAACAATTTTTTTAAGTACTAAAAACTTTAGCGTGAAGAGTGAGGTGTTGGTAAGGGGGACAGCTTTCCTTATTTACGGAAACCCTTCTTTTCGTTTTAAACTTTAATGTTGCTCCTTACTTTCAGTTTAAAAGCTTTTTTTATTTTCTATCATAAAACAAAGGTTTAAGAGGCTTAGCATATCGATGTTAGAATAAATCTCTTCCATCTTCTAATGACCTTATTACTGCGTCAAACCGTCACCCATCTTATCATTTATCCCACGTTATTACTGGTCATTGTTGCTTATACTCATTTCTCCTCAAAATCTCAAAATTAAGCTCCCCAAGTTGTTAATGTGGCATTGAAGAAACAGTGGAACATGTATTATTTGAATGTCCAGTGTGCATATGTCCCAGGATGGATCTAAGTTTAAATCTGGGTTATTATTATTATGATTTTCCTTCGGATTTAAGTAGGCTATTATATGGCATAACAGAGATGATTATAATTTGTTTATGAATTTTGCGTTTTGCTGTTTAGTTTTCACATTCCATTATAGCTCATATATAGTACATTTAATAGTCTTTTTGTGTTTTCTTTTTCTATGTGTTTTTTTTGTGTCTGTTATTCTGTTTTCTTATTAATTTTGTTTGCTTATTAGTTTATAGCTGACTTTTTTTTTAGCGAACTACTTCTCTTGTGAGTTTAATCGCTCAACAAGTCTATTCAAGATGCTAAAGTACTGAAAAGACATTCGAGATCAAGTTTTAACCCCGTTTGAAAGGCCCTGTTTATTATTTTCCAATGGAAAGAATACACCTTTTTGGAAGAAGTCTGAATTGGAAAAATGGAAACAATTGTTTCTGTCTGAAAAGGGAACTAAGTCCTAAGGGAACTAAGAACTAAGTATTTTTTTCAGAGTTTCAATAATTTCCTGGGGTTATTTAAATATTGTGCACGCACATTTTTGGAAAAAATCATTTATAGAAAACGCAACGTTAGATTTGAATTTTTTTCTTTTGCCCAAGGGATTGATTAAAGATAGATCTTCCTTGTGGTTTTTTCAGTCGAAATTGCCATGTTTTTTATTTTTTTATTTTTTTTATTTTTTTTATAGCAGCTTCAGTCTCCATTTGTGCTTTTTTAAGGTTCAAAAGGCAAATCAGTCACATTTGAAGTGGCTTCCGTTCAGGAAGTGTTAAATTTGGTGAACAATAAGCTGTTTTCACTCAGCCGACTTCGCGTAAAAAAAAAAAAAAAAACGAAAACAATGGTTAATTGTCAGGTTGGATCCGACAATTAGGTAATTAGGATAACTAATCTTTTGTTCAAGAGAACTCGGGGTTTATCTTGGTCAGGTTGACCATAATAATTCAAAATGTGTCACTTGACATTCTAGATAATACTGACATTTATAGCCCATTCCGGTTATTCAAGAAAGCTAAATCGATTGCTCCAATGATTATTCCAGTTGCCCCTTTGGTTTTTAATAAAAGGGAACTATTGTTATTATATATATTTTTTAAATTATTTTTTTCTTTTCTTGTTTAAAAACGCAATTGCAGAGGTTAGCCTCTAAAATCCAACTTTTAGCTATCTAATCAAGGGGCTACAGGCTTATATTTCTGCAAAAAATTGGCAGTACGAGAGTATAGAATATAGCTTTGACTTAGCTCTTCGTTACCCCAAGTCAGGCCTTCGCTCATTTATGGGTCTAGTGAGGACTGTGCCCGGTCAGGACTTACATAATTTTTATCGAGTCAGATAATGTCTCTTATTTTGTTCTTTTTTTTCAGTAGCTTAGCCTACTTATTTTTGCACTTATTCAGAACTTATATTAATACTGCGCTGAAACAGTCTGTTGCTCGAACTTAGCTTGTTTTTGCACTGCGTCACCGAAATGGCTTAACTTAGACTAAGCCTCTTTTTATATAGAGTCAATACTTAGGTCTGTTTTACACCTAGTTGGGACTGTGCTTGTTTGTGCACCGAATCCAGGGTTTGGTTTATTTTTACATCTTATCAGGACTTTACCTTGTTTTTCGCCAAGAAAACTTTTTTTAAAAGAACTTCGCAGCTTTTAAATACCAGAATCATGCAAAGAATTTAAACCTATACGATTTGAGGAAACAATTTGGTATAGGACCCTTCGGATACCTCCATCACTTAAGAACGACTTCTAAAACACAGGGGACGCTGAATTCGAATAAGAAGTGTTTTTTAAGCACTAAAGAACTTTAGCGCAATGAGATAGGGGTTGAGGAGGGGGCTCCCCACCCCTCATATTTGGAATAACTTATATTCGTTTTAAGTTTTATATTACCCCTTACTTTCATTAAATAAGGACTTGTTTTTTGTTTATTTAATAGTGTTAACATTGATTCAAATAGTTTCTGGATTAATAGGTAAAATTTTGAAAAAACGCAAAGGGACATTTTAGTGTCAAGAGCTGGATGCATCAGTTTGAGAATTTTATTTTTTTTCTTCACATTTTCTTTTATCAGGATTATGAGAAATCATTAAGGACTTATATTTTATTGACCTGTTTACACACATCAGAGTTGCCTCAGCGGGTCGCAGCCTCTTCCTGGCATAATAATTATATCTTCAATACCCCCTTGAAACTAGTCAATCCGCGTTGCTTCAGCATAATTAGATGAACATGCATTTTGAGATCGAGATGATGTTTTTTAAGTCTAATTATTTTTCTCTTGCGTGACTCATAAATTAATACCAACAAATAGCAAGGATGATTAGTGCAAGTTTGAAACAAATATAGATCCTATGCTTGTTTATTAACATGATAGCCGTAAATTAATGCAACAAAACATTCTCTCTTTGGCTGCAATACATATTTTTCTTGGCAGTGGAATCAAATAACTGCATTTAAGAAAGAAAATAATTATATCCATAAATCAATACTGAACAAATTAGCGATCGTTAGGTTTAAAAGTTATTAATCGAAGTTGTTTTTTTATTGCCAAGGCATCATAAAGCCAAATATCTAAACGCTAAGAAACACTGTTTGTGGCAATGATTGGTTTATTTTATTAAGACCTCTTAATTTGCTTCGTTATTATTTCTAAAAATGAATATAACCAATGGCAGATCTAGGGTTTTGAGAGGGAGGGAAGTGACCAGTAATTCTGATCATCTATTACTCGATGGATTGCAGATTCGTAGGCTAAAATTTTGACGACTGTTTTTTCTGTTTAGACGTATTTATGTATACTTTAATTAAAATCAGTGCAAAAGTAAATTTCTACGGAGGGCTGTTAATTTCCTGGGGATGGGATGATTGCACCATCCTACACTCCCTGACTTGCAAAATAAATGTTTCCAAAGATCTCCTGAAACAAGAAATGCAGGAGAGTGAAAACTTTTTGCGTGCTCATGTATCCGGTGGTTCTTTTCAAAATGCAACACGCAATCTCTTGGCTATTTTAAGACCATGGGATTTTCTTTTAATGTAACATAAAATTCTCCTTATACTGATCGTGAATTATAATTATGTTCTATATTAATCATATTTCTTTTTGCGCACAATCAAACGCATAAGGAGCTCTCGAGTTATTGAATCGTTTCAGCCAGTCATTTCAAAGCACATATTGCTTACAGGAAAACATTGTTACTATCGGATCTTTCAATTTATTAATAATAATAAAAAAAATCAAAGAAAAGTAAAGCGTGATGTTTAAACTTTAAACGAGCAAATATAAACTCGTATAAAAAGTAAAATCTAAAAAAATCTATTAAAAATTTGATACTGCTAGATCTCTCTGGACCTCTAGGTTTTTATACCTCTTTTTTTATCACTCTATTATGTTGATATTTGAAAGAATGAAATATGTTTCATTAATCTGATATGCATATTTTTCTTTTAAATCCTTCCCTTTTGAATCTACCCAAAATCAGTTTGTAAACCATTTATTCATTATCCAACTTAAAACATCAATTCTGATAACTAAACAGATTCCTTTAAAATTTACAAATCAGTGTTTTAAAAGTTCTATTTAGGTGTCAGTTTCCTATAGGCCTTCTTATAAGTGGAGATGAATCAAAATTAAAAATAGAGATTACTGAAAAGAATTAATGAAAGTAGACTGGCTGTATAATGAAATTCATTCCTGGAAGTCTCAGACATTTGGGATTTATTAATGTTACTAGCTTACCCGCCGTGCGTTGCTGTGATTTCAAAAGAAAGGAAATTAAAAAAAAAATTGACCCACCAGACAATTTTGCCACGGAAAATTCCCCCCTCCCGACAATTTACACTGGAAGATTTCCCCCACATGTAAAACAGCGATTGCATTTTAAATTCAAGAGTGTTTGAAAAATTAAGTTAGGATTATTCACTTACCTGATGGGCGTTATAGGATAATTAATATCCAGAAAATGTAAATAATATGACGTTTGAATGGAAGGAACTGACAAGTATTGTTGTTCAGGGTCTCTAATTACAGTCAGAGCGAAAACTATTCAGAAGGTTGGACTTGGATTCTTGTAAACCGCAGCAGGACTCAGTATGTCTTTTGGTTTGTTTTGACATAGCTCACTTTTATCGGGTCTGGATTTATTTCACTTTGCAAGGAGCTGATCTACATCTTGGCTATATCTTGTTTTTGCACTTATTCACCGAGACTTCGCATATTGAATTTAGCTCGTGAGGATTTATGCTGCTTTTGCGGCATATTACTGAAATTCCGCAGGTTAAAATTAAAACTTATTTCATAAATCATATACTCCACTCTGTAGCAGTTGCCAATCCCTCACCACAGTCGATGTTTAGCCTATATATCTCAAGCCATTTGAAGAAAATTGTTGTTTTTAATAGAACACTCATTCATCAATTACAATTAGTGAATTCACGTTGAACTTGAAATATAAGCTTCACTGAGACTTGCAGGAATTGAAACAGAAAAACATCCTTTGTTTTTTGTTTTAGGTGGTTATAACAAAGCCAATACTGCTCGCTGTTGGACTAATCTAACAGCACTGGTTACAGGACAGAAACTAGATGTTGACATTCCAGAACATGATTTTTTTGAAGAATATGGACCTGATTTTCAGCTTCGAATTGAAGCTGGGTATAGACCGGATAAGAACAGTAAAGATTATATTGACGCTCTCGTCCTAGAAGTCTTGGGTGAGTTTTAATCATTAATATTTCTTAAATTTAAAAGTAAATTGAATCTCAACCGTAATCAATGGAGCCAGTCAACAGAGCCGAACAAGTAAACGGGCTTAGCTAAGCTATATCAGGCTGGGGGCTGAGATAAATGCTTGGCTTAAGAATTCCTTCTGGGTCTTATTCGAATAAAGAGATACGTAAACTGCTCAGAAGTTGTCCAAAACAAGCTTGGAACGGTCAGCAATAAAAATCATGTCTTTAAACAATTGCTGTACTTATTGCGTTACATTGAAAGAAAGAGGCGTGCACTTCTGTTGGTTTTCTTTTCATTTTTTTTAAGCTTACCGTAAAAGGATTTTATCTGAATTTTCCAACAGAGTTTTGAAGAAAATGAGATTAAAACCAATATCTCAGTCAAGAATCGCTCGTTAACTATAATGGAGCTGAATTCAACAATTATTTCTATCGAAAGAATCTTTACTTTATGCTGATTCCAAATCGGTTAAAGGTATTAAGTTGAAATGTGCTCATAAAAGTTATTAACATAAGTAAATTTGTATTATTTAAGAAAAAATATCCTCCAAGAGTGACTTGACTTTGAAAATTGCACCATTTAATCCTGAATGCCCAAGGGTAGGAATTAATCCTGGTTAGTGATTAATCCTATGTAGGGGGGAGGAGGAGGTAGGAATTAATCTCTATATATACCGCCATTTAGTCTAAGCCTGAATAAGGCTAAGCTTTATTTAGCTAAATTAATTTGCTTCATGTTTCATAAAATTATGTACAAGGATGTGTAATCTCGCATCAGCTATTATGAAGGAGGGGGTATGGATCCTTTAGTACGCTTGGGGTTGGAGGCAGGTGCCTCAAAGAGCTTATGTTAATGCCAAAGCATCCTAACTCTTACTGATCCTTAAGATAAGGGGGAGGTAAAAATTAGTGTATTATTCCTGTTGATTTTCGAAAATATGTCTTCTCTGTGCCTTTATTATTGTGGTGAGGAGGAATTCTGCCAGGAGCCTTGTTTTCAGTGAATTTTAATAGTAATATTACTCTTTTCATATTTATATATGATGTTTCATAATTTTTACTTTCTATTTTCTACAGATCCACTTTTTTTAATTCAACTTTTAGGGTGTTATTTCAAATATATAAGTCTTCTTTTATGCCAGTAAGCAGTTGTAGACAATGTACCAAGGTCTATGACCAGCTAACCTTCACTATATGTCCATTTTAAAGATACGGATGCGGCTCAGTTTTGATAGGATTTTTTTTTAAATCAAATTTAATTTAGTTATGCACAGAGTAGGTGCATTGCTCACAACTGCTTCCTAGCATTAAAGCGAACTTATATGCTCAAACGAAATATCCTAAAAATTTGAATAAAGGAAAGTAGGTCTAGAAAACAATTCTTACCTTGGCTACTGGATGCAGGGGTTTGTATGGGAGAAAGTTTTGCGTGACTGTGTAAATCATTCAAAGTAAAATAATTTTTTCGTAAAAAATCGGTTTTAATTTTATTAATTTTTGGTATCATATCCAGGGTAATTATTACTTGGAGGGTCAACACCCTCCCCTCTCTTAAACCTGTTTCACCTATTGATCACGCCTTGCCCATCCGTGACTGTTCATAAGGCATTGCGTTGCATTTTGGCTGTTGTTTTTCTTGGTTTTGAATAATTGTGTAAGTGCATGTTATTAGTACTGGTATCAATAAAGGGATAACATTGTTTCAGTTATTTCGCTTGTTTTATTTTTCAGGTAACTTGGAAGAAGTAGATGTTAATACTACTCAAGTCTAGTTTTTCCATTTCTTCCATTTTTTATACTTTTGTTAATTTTATGTATAAAAGTACTGCCAAACATATTTTTTGTTTTGAAAATCCGAACATATGTTTTAGGTTTTGTTTTTGGTACCTTAAACAGAATTCTTTATTTTATAATTCATGCTTTGTGGTCTTGGAAATTTTGGCTATATTTTGCGAAAAATGGGGGAAACGATAGTCTATTGAGGTGCAACCTCGTTGCCACTAAAAAACGAACTGGAATATAAAATCTCTTTGAGTGTACCTTTTTTATATATGTTGTGCAACCATTGTTTCGATATACTCATCCTGAAAAATTGTAACCCTAAATAAATGTTTGAGCTGGAGGAGGGCACTTCAGTGGCGTCAAGGAAAAATATTTTTTTCAAAATTTGTTTTCTTCTTTCACTGGACCAAGGGTATCCTCCTGTAAGTTTAAAGCCAATCAGATACGAAAATGATTTCGAGTCCATTTTCAGGCGTCACAAATCTTTTAATCTTTTGGTGTGGGATGATCAAAACATTCCAAGGCCAGCAAATCCTTTTGGTCTGGGCTTACTGAAAATACTCCGATCAATAAAAAAAAAAAAAAAGAAAAATGTGCCATTTTCAGAGGAATTCGAGCCTACCTTTTCGCAACAAGAATGTTAGTATATTACTTTTGTTGGAAAATGAATACCTGAAAAAATGGGATTTACTCAACTCACTTAAACCAGTCATATAGTTTAAAAGTTTAAGCATCTCTTATACATTTTTAGCAAATGTGTCCGTCTGCATCTAATTTATTGATTGGTATAACTAAAAAAAAAGAAAAAATTTCAAAGACTACCTAGATAAAAGGGGCTGGACCGACAAAATTTTTTTTGCCAATTTTGTTTTGGGATTGGCTTGACCCAAGAATTTATTGATATACTTCAAGGTGTTAAGAACGAAATTTTGACCCTTTTTTGGGCGGCTGGTATTGCCGGCGGATCAAAGTACTTGCAAATTTGAGTTACCCTTGGGCCTAAGACTTGCAAATACAAAGTTTGTCACTTTGAAATGGTGACTATATCTACCTCCAAGCCGTCTGTTGCAACATGTACAAATTAATTAGTGTTTGATGTTGCGCTACTTCTTACCTACTTACCAACTAAAACTCTATCCGGTGTCTGCTGCCTTACCTATTGGCCTTGAACTATCAATGTCTCTTAAGTGTTTGTTGCAATAACATTTTGAAACTACGGATGAACATTTAACTGGGCAAGACAGCCGCTGAAACTTTCTTTTTGATTCAAATTGTTTAAAGCAGTAAGGTCATGAGTTGTAAGACTGTTTTTAGGTACTTTGCAAAATTTCATAACGGCCAGGAGAGTATAGAAGACGAAGTTGTCAGGTACATTGAAAACAACAGTAAGTGGGGACAATGTGCAAAAAATAGCTAAATTCCTATGAAAGGATCGCTGTGTGCCAGTGAGACGGATCGAGAAGCTTACTTCATCTCTAAAACCATAGTTTTTTCGCATTTGAACAGAATTTGACTGTCGGTGTCTAATTTGCGCCCTACTTTCTGATGACTGAACGACAAGTGGATCGTTCAAAAGACATGCATAGAACGGCAGCGAGGGATCCAATATTCGAGTAAAAATTCGTAACTGGCGACAAGACAAGGTACGTACTTTGAATTTGGATCATCAAACTAAGTTCAAAACTATTTCATACAACTCACCATCAGAATTAAAGCCCAAATAGTTCCGCATACAAAACAATAGAGTCAAGACCTTGTTCATTGCCTTTTTTATTCTATTAATCTCCAGAACGTTTTCCATGAAATGGGTTTTTCAAAGAAAAGTGAAGAGCCTCTTTAAAGCCTAAGATGAACAGAAATCAAGTCATATAATAAATCAAACTTAAAACGGATAAGAAATTAAGTGAAACAAAACAAACAGAAACTAAAATGAATGATCGTACCACTTACAGCACTTATTGCTGTAGATGAATTAACGTATTCTAAAATGAAAAAAAAAATTCAAGTGAATAATCAAGTCAAGCCTAAAATCTACTGAAATTGCCTCAAAACAGGAGCTGGTCTACCGCCCTGTAATCCTTCTAATGGCTGTAGTGTTGTTTGCGCTGTACTGAAAGCGAAACATATTTTAAATATTTTCCCTTTTATAAATGTAACATTGAAAAATCAAAACTTGCTGAGACATCTCAAAATTGATATTGTTATATATCAAACAATAAGTCTACTTTCATTAGTTACTTCCAGTGATCTTGTTGATTATGGGGACTTCTTTATTTCCAAGAAAAAAGATCAGAGCGTTTGTTAAACCTACTAAGGACCAGGATGTCATTTACGTTCCGTTGAAAAGGATTGTTTTTAGTCTGTTAGTTTAGAAAAATCAAAAATGCTTCAGTCAAGTAACTGGACTGAACAAAAGTGTTGCGACTCCAAGCTAATTAGTTAAAGAGTTCTAGCCATTTTTTGGGCAAGGTGATCTTTTTTCAAGTTTTTCTGTGCATAAGCGTTCTCTTGACCAATAAGTTTAAATATACGTTTGAAGCGTAAAAAGGGGGAGGGGGAAAATTGTTGTTTTTTTTTTCGGCCGAACCAACATTTAGGAGACAAAAGTGTTATGGCCCTCGTGTCTCTTTCCCTAAATTTAATATTTGAGTTCAGCTTTCCCTTCCGAAATCTTCATAAAAGTTTTTCATTCCGCCAGCCGTTCCAGAGATATTACAGATGCGGTATTTAGATAGCCCGGATACTAACTTTTTATTTACCTTATTGCTTCACCATGAATAGATTTAAGGCCTCACTGAGGTTAATAGGGACAAACGTTTTAGGCGGATAGGAGACACATTGTTTGTCCCTCCACACTTCTTCCCTCTAAACACATAATATGAGATCCCCTTGCCTCCTCCACAACACCTCAAAAACTATGAAAGTTTCAGCTTGATTTCCACCTGTCGATCCCAAGACATTGTAGAGGGCCTCACGTTTTGGGTTGTCATGAAAGTGTCAGCTTGATTCACACCTGTCGATCCAAAAATGTAAAATAGCGGTATGAAGCGCCATTACTTTACTGGCTCATTTTTTTATTGGGGTAAATAAGCTGTGGAATTATATGACAAAAAATCAGTGAAAGTAAATATCAGTCCGTAAAAAAACTAAGAATTAAATAATTTTAATTGTAATATCACCAAATTAGTCGGTAAAAATGACCAACCAGTTGGTAAAATCCATTGCCCTCCAACACCCTCTGAGAGTTTCAGCTCGATCTGCCAAGCTGTTCCTTAGGTAGTGCAAATGCTCTATTTTAACAACGTGAGAACGTGTCGTTCCTTTCGATCTACATCTCTACTTCGCCAGGAATAGTTTCTAGCCTATGAGGGGCTAATTGTGCCAAGAATTTTAAGAGACCGGAGACCAATTTTTTGATCCCCCCTCTTCTGTCCACTCCCTCAATTTCAGATTCGATTTTCACTGCCCCCGCAGCACTCCCTGGAAGTTATTAGTTGATCCTCAAAGCCATTTCCAAGATATTGCAGATACGTTGTTTTGGTCACCTAGCAAAACAAAGTGTTTTTTTTTACCTCGCTACTTAACCATGAATAGAGGTTACTACAGTTTATGGAGGCTAATGGTAGGAAAACGTTAAGACAAATCTGAGTTTCTTTAGCCCCCCCCCAACTCAAAATTTAAGGTCTACGTTTTTCCCCATATCCTCCAGGGAAGTTTCAACGTGATATTTCAAGACATTCTAGTAATATTGCAGATACGCTATTTTTATTATAATACTTGGGGTATATAAATTTATGAATAAATCCTAGTTCCGATAGCAGCTTATACAGACATATATCTTAAAACAATACCCCTCCGCCTTCATACAAAATTTGAAATCCCTTTGCCTTCTTCTTATTCCCCATTACCTGGAGGTTTCAGCTGCATCCCTCAAGCTGTTTGCGAGACATTGCAAATAGACTATTCCGATAGCTTGGGTACCTGCAATATCTTTAGATTTACCTGTGTCCTTCCCCAAAGTCTGAATATGAGGTTCATTTGACCGCCAACTCCTCCTAAAAGTTTCCGCTCGATCTCCTAAGCCGTTCTTTAGATATTGGTCACTTGTTTGTCTGTGAGTCCAAGTAAATTCAGTCCCCCTTTTGCATACTAGTCCAGTCGACATTGTCCATCATGAGTCAACCCAAAAATCTCGATCATCTCTTAGTTCTATGACTATCTACCTTAGTTCTGCCCTAGGATGGATGGATGGATTATAGAGTATCTATCAACAAGCGAAAATGACAAATTTTTTGTACATTCCTGAAAAAGGCTTATGCCAGCTGTGCCTCTCACTCAGACTATCTGCCTTGGCTTTTTCTCCAATTAGCCATGGCTTGATGGCAACTTGATTTTAATTCATTGAACTGTTCTTTAGAACCTGGACGAATATGGTGTCTTTCAATTTACATCGCTGCAGATATGTGATTTTCATTGCCTTGATGCACAGAATATCTCTATTTACCTCTGGCCTCCCCCCAGTGGTGTAATTTCGTCAAAATACTAGGGGGGGGGACAAAGTTGGAGCCAATTTTCTCAAATCAAGCGAAAATGACAGTGAAAACGG
Organism: Artemia sp. Kazakhstan ARC1039; assembly: GCA_029168905.1. Classification (NCBI taxonomy): domain Eukaryota; kingdom Metazoa; phylum Arthropoda; class Branchiopoda; order Anostraca; family Artemiidae; genus Artemia; species Artemia sp. Kazakhstan ARC1039. The sequence goes on from JAQQPU010012970.1 coordinate 22,643, forward strand.
AAAAATAAGTCATATAGTACCATTAAGGTAAAGTTATACTAAAGAAAACTGTACCGTTTCTGTGGACTCTTGAATTATGCAGGCTTATCTTAGTTTTGCAAAATTTTTAAAGGAACTAAATTTCAGCTTGGGAGGGGGAGAACTGAGGTGGGAGGGGCAGTTGTCCCCCTGCCCCATAACAAATTACGCCCCTGCTCTCACCTCAAGTTGAAATTTAAGGTTCACTTCTCTCAGCACGACTCCCCGAAAGTTCCAACTTGGTCTAGCAAGAAATTGTAGATAATATGTAAACTCAAGTGAACCTAACATCTTTTATTTATTCAGGTACGCCCTTCGTTTCCAGAGTATAGCCCTTCAGAAACGCTGAGAGTCTTTGGAAAGAGATCGGGCCCTATGAACTTCTAGAAGTCAGTTAAGACTCATCATGGCCATGTTTTCTACTAAACAGTACTAACTCTGTGAAAAATACATAATTTATTTAATTCAGGGCAATTGCCACTGAGACTGTGGGGATGATGGCTCCCGGTGACATCCTTTAAGTCCTTTCAACGCTTATGGATAAAATGACTATCTTAAATTTTGATCCGATATCATGGGATTACGGGGGGATGAATAGCAGAAAAGAAGATGAAAGGAGGCTGGTTGTCCTCCATAGACATAGACATAGACATAGACATAGGTTTATTAAGAACGAACAGTGTAGCCATGGCTAATTTATGTCGTCTTTACAACAATATGGAAAAAAAAAAAAATACAAATGACACTATAAGAACACTAACACGTGAATACAAATAACACTAAGTCTTGTTGTATGCTTCTACAAAAAAGGGGACAAACGTGTTTTTGTAGCGGTTGGTCCTGCAGACCGGGGGTTGTAGCTTCAACTGGGATCTGGTTCTTTGGTTAACAGGAGCATCTGGTGGGAGGATCAGTCTGTGATGGGGTGAAGATAGCAGTGACTTGCCGAGGGACATGATCAGTGATAATCGTCTGTCGCTGAGGGATTCAAAAAGCAAGTTGCTTGAAAAGATTTCATGCTTATCTACAGGTCAGAATACTTTAGACAATTAAGGATATTCATATTATAATGAAAATAGCGTGGTGTACTTCTAGGAGTGGAAACTGGCGCTTGTATTGAATAAAACGAATCCCCAACGCCATCTAGCATTTGGCTCCTTTTTCAGCCAACCTTAAACTGTTGGTTTCAGGTACTTTAAAATGTAGGGAGGCCAAAGAAAGAAGGATTTTGTCATAAGTAGACCTACCAGGACTAAGTGCACTATCCTATATAAATTGAGAAGACCTATGTTAACCTCTAGCTAACCTCTCAACCTAACCGAGGCCTACTTTGCGTAGCATGGATTTTGGCTTGACATGATTCTTGGAAATAAAAATTAGATAAATTACCACTTACAGGAAAATTTCAGCTTTCATCGTATTAAGATTTTCTCAAGCTAACCTAGGGCTACTTTATGTAAAAAGGATTTTGACTTGACTTAGCTCTTGAAAACAAAAAATTAGATAAATTACCACTTACAGAGAAATAATCAGCTTTAACCTTATGAAATTGCAGACTAATCATACAAATTTTCCCAATTTTTTTTTTTTTTTAACTTTCTATGCCAGATGCTGCAGCTTATGTGGCTCTTTCGTTTTTAATTCCTATCTTCTCATGTTAAATTGCCAAAGATCCCTCTTATAAGTTCCCTATTCCTTTTGTTCCCATAGAAAAAGTGAAAGATGTTACATAAAGATATCATTTGATCTCCTTGTATAGTTTATGGATTACGGTTTGCGATTTTCAGTCCTAAATACAAGGGAAACAATTTTCTCTCTTTCACAGTCATGTTCACACAGAAGTAGCATTCGTTTGTCATTAGCAATTTAGTTGACAACTTAAGCTTTCATGTTCCATGTGACAAACATGATTTTGCGACAACTCTACAGCTGTAGCTTGCATCAAAAGGACAATTGATGATATCATATGATGATATCATAGGATTCGTTAGTTTCTGCTCTATTCATTCACTCAGCTAAAATTATTATATTACTTCCTTCAAATGATATTATGATATTAAAAATTATGGTTTTTCTTTAAAGAGTGATAGAGATTTTCTTTAAAGAGATTGGAATTGAGATCGCAGGATTCAGAGTCCTAAGTGCTAACCATTACACCACGAAATGTCCATATGGCAAACAATTCTAACACTATGTCATATAAATATTTGACTGATCTTATTCGTGAGACTCGAGAACTTCAGTTTAGACTTAATAAGAAACAGGAAACAGAGAGCATCCGAGAAGTTCAATTTAGACATAGTAAGAGATCACGTGCAATACTAAGAAATGAAAATGGACATAACTCCTTAAAATAGGGTCAGATCAAAACAAGAAGTACACTATTAAATCCAGATTACAGCGGTAGCCAG
>JAQQPU010012971.1:8729-19092 GCA_029168905.1 Artemia sp. Kazakhstan ARC1039
AATATCTAACATGCACTCAAAGAAACGGATATTTTCATTAAAAAAAAACGTTCAAAAATACCTCTTAATATGCTTTAAATTTATATCTAATATCAACCCTCCCTCCCTAGAATTGCTTGCTAGGTCCCATACCTTCCTTCTATTCACGCATATTCTGTTTTTTCCATTGTATAGTCTGGCCTCGAAAACACTACATTTTCAGAATTTCCCTAATTACATATTTGCCTTGAGAACAATAATTTTTCGAAATAGAATTTCCCCTTTGAGCGTTTTGATATTTTTGCTGGGAAAAACCCCCTGGGTTGCGTGAAGACTGAGACAAACGGAGGGTATGCAAAAATTTGGGATTCTATTAAACGAGGGTTCAGTTAAACGGGCTCGGTTGCACGGTTAAAAACATGGGTTTATTTTCATCCAGATCAGAAGGGTTGGGTTAAACAGGGGTTTAGTTGAACGAGGGTTAAATTGAATGGAGTCATGTTGTACGGGGGCTGACAAACTTGTGGCTATGAATGCAACATGCCTCTCCTTTGGATTTACTGACAGTCCAAGCTAAAAGTTAAATGTTTTTTAGAATTACTGCAAATTTATACGGATATTGAACCTCCTGTTTCAGAGTCAGCAGTGGCGTACGGGGTGCGTTCAATTCTAAAAGGTACTGCTAATCTTATAAAATAAACTGTTAACATAAACATTTATTTTAGCCAAAGAAGACTGTGTCTCTGCAATGCAGGGTTTTTCAATCGAATTGTGGTACAAAACTACAGTTTTAGCCAAAGGACGGCCGAAAAACTAGTTAAATGTTTTAGAATTATCGCAAATCTATACGGATACTGAACCTCCTGTTTCAGAGGCAGCAATGCCAAACGGGGCGCGTTCATTTCAAGAAGGTGTTGCTAATCATATCAAATAAACTTTTAACATAGACATTTATTTCAATCAAAAAAGACTGTGTCTTTGCAAAGCATCGTTTTCAGGACAATTTTTGGAACAAAACTAGAATTCTAGCCAAGAAGACTGAAAAGCTAAAAGTTAAATGTTTTAGAATTACCGCAAATCTATACAGATGTTGAACCTTCTGTTTCAGAGGCAGCAGTAGCGTATGGGGTGCGTTCGTTTCTAAAAGGTGTCGTTAATCCTACCGAATAAACTGTTAACATAGACATTTATTTTAGTAAAAAAAAAAAAACTGTGCTACTGCAAAGCCGCGTTTTCAGCCGATTTGTGGTACGAAAGCAGAATTCTAGCAAAGGAACGCCAAAAAGCTAAAAGTTAAATGTTTTAGAATTACTGCAATTCTATACAGATATTACACCTCCTGTTTCAGAGGCAGCAATACCGAACGGGGCGCGTTCGCTTCTAAAAGGTGTTGCTAATCCTACAAAATAAACTGTTAACACAGACATTTATTTTAGTCAAAAAAGACTGTAGTACTGTAAAGCAGCGTTTTCAGCCGATTTGTGATACGAAACTAGAATTCTAGCCAAAGAAGGCCAAAAAGCTAAAATTAAAATGTTTTAGAATTACCGCAAATCTATATGGATATTGAACCTCCTGTTTCAGAGGCAGCAATACCATACAGTGGGGGAGGGTGTGGTTTGGACCCAAAGAAACGAGGCATTTTCATTAATAGATCTTGGAAATATCTCAATATGGTTTAAATTGCATCTAATATAAATCTTGCCCGTCTAAAAATGATTGCTAGGATGTATTTTTCTTTAATGCATGGTCCTTTTGGTTTATACATTATTCTTTATAAGCTTTTTCACGTTTGGTTTTTGTTTGTCGTGTTGTTTTTAGCTGCTTTTTTCTTTGTTTTAATAAATAGAAATTTTATTTACAATAACCTTATTCTTTTAGATATGTTGTTTAGGACGAGTCTCTAATACTTAGGTGTTTACACAATTTAAGCATCCCTTCCATCTTTTATTGCTAAAAATACATTAAGAGCACTAATGTCTTGAAATAAATATTGGTCTTCGATACAAATTTTGGCAGGTGCACAAAAAATATGGCTTGCGTTTGGAATCCTGCCAGGTGTGTCATGGAATAGACAGAGGTGTGACGTCAAAGGAATCTCATGTGTTATTTCTAGAAAGTATTTCTCGACACAGAATACAGGGAATAGCTTTTTAGTCCTGCCGCTTAAGGTGCAGTTCGATTGGAAGGAAATTGACCTTTCAAGTCATAGCAAGGACAAAGAACTAAGGAAAAAAAAGAAACGCTTTGAACGTTTCGGTCAAAAATAGAATGTCAAAAAAGTATTATGTGACAGTTATGGGTGTGCTGCCGTTACATGAGATATGCGCGCCGTCATTGCGTAAGATGTGTACCGTCATTGCGTAAGGTATGTGCTATCGTAAAGTTACAAGCGAGGATTCCCCCATGGGATTTTTGTTTAGAGAGGGACAAGAGAATGATAATAGAGATTTGGGTATCTTCCAGAAATTCAATAGACGTCTATACTCGTATATGGGGCTTCTATTTATACTGGAACGAAGGAAGGATAATAAACAGGAACTCGGGCGCCTTCCAGAAAAAACAATAGACTCTATAACACAAATGGCTACGCATCGTGACAAATGGCGTCTGATTTTGGTTGCTAGGGGAAATATTGGAACACCTGGAAACAGGGACCACATTACACAGTTGCGAAAGCTTGAGGGGCTCCAATTATCTGACGTCTTATGTTAATTTCCTATCTGTGTCGTAGAATAGATTTAAAATCCTATGCTAATTTCATATCTGACCCTTTAAAATCACATGCTAATTTTCCTATCTGTTTCTTTAAAATGCGAGGGTGTGTCGTGGGAATCTTGGCAGCTGTGTTCCCTTTAATAGAATACCTAAGAACAGGGACTTGTTACGGGAATCTTGCCAATACTGAAATAAAATTGGAACACCTTGAAACAGGGTCTGTCAAGGGAATCTTGCCAGCTGAAATAGGTGCGATGGCTTGAGGGGCTCCACTTATCTGACTCCCAGAATCCTATGTTGATTTCCGGATCTGACCATTTAAAATCCTATGCTAATTTCTTATCTGACCCTTTAAAATCCCGGGCCAATTTCCTATCTGGCCCTTTAAAATGCGAGAGTGTGTCGTAGGAATATTGCCAGCTGTGTTTCCTTTAATAGAACACCTGGAAACACGGACATGTTGTGGGAATCTTGCTAATATTGAAACAAAATTGCGTCACCTGGAATCATGGCGTCACGAAAAGAGGGATGCGCCGTTAAACCTTCTTCTTGCGCAGTTAAACCATTAATGGAAGAAAGGAGTAGTGGCTATGGGTTCACTTAAACAAATTGGGCATACACTACTCCCAGCCACATCTCCCGCCCATTTTAGCTGCAATCTCTCCAAGTACATGTGACTGAAATTTGGGTATGGATATCTTGTTCAAAATAGTCAAAAATTCAAATAACTATTTTTCCAGGGATGAAAAAAAACCATTGACCCATGTCTTCTGTTTTCCCCCAATACCCCAATATTTTTTAAGATCGTTTATTTTATTCCTGCTCGTTTTGGATTTCACTTATTCTTTAATAATAATTTCTTGTCATTTTGAGTTTGAATTATTATAGTTTATTTCTGCTGGTTTAAGCTCTTTACTTTTCTTCGAAAAAATTCATTTTTTTCGAAAGAAACTTTTCAATTAATTTAAATAAAGCGCAAGTGATGTATTAACTAAAAAGTTTTAAATGAATTTTGGCTGCATCGGTTCTTGACGCCCCAAAATGGAACATTTTCTTCGACTGATCATTAACTTTCAGTGCGAGTAGGGTGAACCTAGGGGACTTTGACGAAGACAACAGATTCAGGAGAAAAAGCTTTTCTTTTATTTTTAAATTTTTTCAAAAAGTATATCGATTTTTGGTATGAAAAAACTCATTTCTTCGCTCCTCCGCATAAAATTTTTAGAGTATGTTTGGCCACTTTTGTCGCATCAACCAAAAGATAGAACACAAGTCCTAAAAACCGTCTGAAATCTTGAGCCCTTTTCGAAATTTAAATTCACAAAGTTCAGGGATTTTTACCACAGATATTTATTACTCAGCGATTAGGAAAGGTCTGATTCATCTAAAAAAAAAAACTAATACCAAAATAATCCTACAAAACGAAAATAGCTCGTGTTTCGGCTCTCCATCAAAATAGGTAATTAACGTCATTCAAACCAAACGGTAACACAATACGAGCCGAGAAAATATCACAAAGTAGAAAAAACAACAAAAGAAAAGTGATAAAACCCATCATAGTATGTAGACAGAGACAGGGCCAAAGGATCCCCAATGAACAGACATATAAAAACAAAGAAAGAACTCTGACTTTAAACGTTCATGACGTACGATTTTTTTTTTTTTTTGACAACAAAACAGAGCTTTTTTTCATGAATGATCTTGACATGCATTTATTTCATGACTAAAAAAAACAATTAGAATAAGGTAGAACAGATAAAGATTCTAACTTTTATTTAACCCAAGATATTCCCTCATATTTTTAGAATACCAGTAAATTAAGTATGGGTGTTGAATTGCACGAGAGTTCAGTTGCACAGGAGTTCAGTTGCACGTGGGTTTAGTTACACAGGGGTTCAAGTTAAATGAAGTTGAGTTGCACGGGGCTCAGCTAAATGGCGTTCAGTTGCTCGAGGGTTGAGTTTCACGGGGGTTCAGTTGCTTGGTGTTCAGTTACATGTACACTCTATTCATCTCCACACAAGTCTTATTCGTTAAATGAAGCAAAACACCAATATATCATAGGTAGCGCAATAGCTTAGCATAAGTAAAGAGCGATCTGGACAAAATATATCATTTCTTTTTTTTACAAAGCCACTTTGTTTTGAAGGGGTTATTAAAATTTGGGAAGTTCATTGGATTGCAAATACAAAGTTCTACTGCCGCTTTTTTAAGTAAGAAGTGATTGGAGCGGAAAAAGCTCTCTTTTCATACCCACTAATTCCCCAAACATAGACAACTCAAAGTTTTGAGATGGACATCTTCTTAAGCACAGTTGAAAGATTTAGTAACAATGTCTCTGGAGATGTCAACCTCCTAGAGCCGTTGGGGCAAGGGTTGTAAGCTATATAATTCGCCCATTGTTTACATATAATTGATTAAAAAAACTTTTCCCACAAAATAAGTTTTTCACAGAAAAGTAAAGAACTCCATCAAACAAAAAATGAGCAAAAATAAAATCAAATAATCTACCAAGCGTGAAACTACAACAAATCAGCATCGATAAGTAAATGAAACCCAAAACAAACAGAAATTAAAATAAATAACCGAGTCAAACTCAAAACGAGCAGAAATTAACATAAGTTGGGCGCAAAACCCCTATGCCTTCCCAAGGCCAGAACAAAATTTGCACTTTGCGTAAGAAAATATAATTTTTTTTACTTTTGTAACTTTAATAAATCAAATAATATTAACATTTTGATTACTAAATATCGGTATATGTATATTAAACTGACAATGGACATTCATTTGTATTTTTTCATTAAAGTGCAAATATTGTTCTGGCCTTGGGAAGGCATAGGGGTTTTGCGCCCAACTTATGTTAATTTTTTCTCGTTTTCAGTTTGACTCGGTTATTTATTGTAATTTCTGTTCGTTTTGGGTTTAATTTATTTATCGATGCTGATATGTGGTAGTTTCACGCTTGGTAGATTATTTGATTCTATTTTTGCTCATTTTTTGTTTAATGGAGATCTTTACTTTTCTTTGAAAAACTTATTTTGTGGAAAAAGTTTTTTTAATTAATTTCTGTTTATTTTATATTGAAATAGTCTTTTCAGGGAAAAAGAAAATAATACTTTACATCTTTTAGTTTTTTAAAACTTTATAGTTTGGCCTGCTATTTGTATGCTGGAGAAAAATTTTCAGCAATTTTTAACAACATACACCCTTTTATAAATCTGGACACAAATAGTACTGTTTAATTTAGTTTCATACCTCCTCTAGTTGACCTGAAATGGAAAACTTGATACCATTCGCAAAAAAATCTGTTTATTTTTTTTTATAGCTTGGATACACTTACGCTATTTTGATTTGGTTAAATCTTAGGAGCAGAAGTAGCAACGAAAGTTTGAACATAATACCCTCAGTCGTTCTTGGGATACTGCTGAGATTCCTTATTGGGAATTAGCATTATCACAGTGCAATTTGATTTAATCTTAAGGCAACATTTAGTTCTTAAACATAATGGGCAAATGGGAGGGTGGGAGTGGAAGGGGGATTAGTTGCCCTCCAATCACTTTCGACTATTAAAAAGGGCATCAGCCCTTTCTATGTTCAATCGAATGAGCCCTTTTCGAAGTTCCCACGACAACTCCTTCGATACGAAGTGCCCTGGTCTAAACAACAACAACAACAAAAATATCACTAATCACTTTCGTCTATTAAAAAGGGTACTAGCCCTTTGAATTTCAAAACAAATGAGCCCTTTTTACGTTTCTACGACAAAGATTTCAATAAAACCTTATATGCCCCCAGGCCATAACTTATAACCCTTGCCCTGAGGGTTGTGGGGGAGTGTCCTCCTCAAAAACATATTTTCTATCTGGAAATCAACTACGCTGAACAAAATGGCTATCTCAAAACTTTTATTGGATGTGTTTGGGGGAATGATGGGCATGGGAGGGGGGCTATGCCCTCCAATCACTTTCGACTCTAAAAAGGGCACAAGCCCTTTGAATTTCCAATCGAATGAGCTTTTTTTGAAGTTTCTACGATTACGCCTTCTATAAAAACCTAATATGCCCCCAGGGCATAACTTAAAACCCTTGCCCTGAGGGCTCTGGGGGAGTGTCCTCCTCAAAAAAAATATTTTCTATGTGGAAATGAACTACACTGAAAAAAATGGCTATCTCAAAATTTTGACTGGATGTGTTTCGGGAAATGATGGACGTGGGGGAGGGGGGGCTAGTTGCCCTCCAGTCACTTTCAACTATTAAAAAGGGCACCAGCCCTTTGAATTTACAATCGAATAAGCCTTTTTTGAAGTTTCTACGACAACGGCTTCTATAAAAACCTTATATGCCCTCAAGGCATAACTTAAAACCCTTGCCCTGAGGGTTGTGGGGGAGTGTCCTCCTCAAAAACATATTTTCTATCTGGAAATCAACTACACTGAACAAAATGGCTATCTCAAAATTTTAATTGGATGTGTTTGGGGGAATGATGGGTGTGGGGGGGGGGCTAGTTGCCCTCCAATCACTTTCGACTATTAAGAAGGGCACTAGAACTCTCAATTTCCAATCGAATGAGCCCATTTTGAAGTTTCTACGACGACCCCTTCCATATGAAGTACCCTGCTCTAAAGGAAAAAATAATAAATAGTACATTGTGCTAACATCGTTTTTATATGCCCTCAGGGCATAACTTAAAACCCTTGCCCCGAGGGTTAAGGGGGAGTGTCCTCCTCAAAAGCATATTTTCTATAGGGAAATCAACTACGCTGAACAAAATGACTATCTCAAAATTTTGATTGGATGTGTTTGGGGGAATGATGGGCGTGGGGGGGGGGGCTAGCTGCCCTCCATTCACCTTCGATTATTAAAAAGGGAACTAGCCACTCCAATTTCCAATCGAATGAGCCCTGTTCGAAGTTTCTACGACAACTCCTTCGATACGAAGTTCCCGGGCATGGAAAAAAAAACACACACATTGTGCCCACATCGTTCTTTACTTAGGCAGCGTTAGCGCGCTGCCTATGATTTTAGTTATTTGGAAAGACGGCATGTTTGGCCTTTAGTGTTCAATACGACCAAGGGTATTCAGGTGAAACTTTCAGAGACTGTTAAGAGAGGTGTTGACCCGAATCGAAACGGATTATGTGCGTATAGGTCGTCAAAAGTGCATATCTTAGGTTGACTGAATATATTAGGTTGGAACTTTTGGGGAAGCATAAAGGGAATGATCAATTGATCATAAAAGGTAAGATTTGCACGCTACTACTGCTGCTAAAACTGCTACCACATCTACTACCTCTGTAACGACTATTACTAAGGCTGAGGATGTTGAGGTGACAATGTGTGGAAATACTGAGGAGAAAGTTGGACTAAACCAAAACATACTATGTGCATGCAGATTATAGAAAGAGGGTATCAGTAATATCTTAGGAGCAGATTACTATTCCAAGCTGAGTCTTCCAGGGGACCATGAGGGAGATCTTCAATTGACCAAAAGGCAATATGTGCCTAATACCACTGCTACTACTGCTGCTCCTTCTGCTACTTCTACTATGATACTAGTACTACAAGGGCTATGAAGGGAGAAATTGAACAAAATATTGGGTATTAGAATTGGAAAATTAGTCATAATATTACGATAGCTAAATCGAAACAAACTGTATGCATGTAGGTTGTCAAAAGAGCATATCTAAAAAATGGCCAAGGTAATTAAGTTGGAAGTTTCAGGGAAGGTTTAAGGAAAAAATTGTTTGATCAAAAGGCAAATTAAAACATATTGTCAAGAGGGCATATCAGTAATATCTTATGAACGGCTTAGCGTATCAAGCTGAAGCTTCCAGGGCATATTGCTACTACTATTACAACTATTACTACTAATGAAGCTAAGGGTATTAAGGTGAAGCTTTCAGGAAATGTTTAGGGGGATGTTCACTTACATCGAAACACACTATGAGCCTAAAGATTGTCAAAATCATTTAGCAACGATATCACAGGAAGGGCGTTGATTAAGTAGATACTTTTAAAATATGTTAAGGCGGATTTTGAACTAATCAAAAGACACTACAAGAATACTACTACTACTACAGCGATTACTACATTTATTGATCTAACGGTATTAAGGTGAATCTTCCAGGGAATGTTAAGGGGGAATTCAAAAGGGCATAGAATCAATATCTTAGGAACAGCTTAGAGTATTAAGTTAGAACTTTCAGTGCATGTCAAGAGGGATTTTTAACCAAACAAAATGTACTGTATGCATACTACGACCACTATTTCTACTATTAAGACTATTATGGAGAAATTTTCAAGAAATTTTGAGGTTTATGTTGAATTCGATTGAATCACGCTGTGTACGGGCTCTCAAAAAGCCGTATCAGCAGTACATCAAGAACGGCTTAAAATATTGGGTTGAAACTATCAGGGCATGTTGAGAGGCATATAGAACTAATAAAAAGCACTATGTATATACTACTACTAGCGCTGATAGTAATAATATTAACAGGGTTAACGGAAAATTCAAAGAATTATAATATAGAACTTCCAGAGACTGTTGAGGGGGGTGTTCGTCTTAATAAAAGCACATTTTCTGGATACAGGTGATCAGCAGGACGTCTCAGCAATATATCAGAAATAGCTTAAAGTATTGAGTTGAATCTATCAGGGCATGAGGAGGGGATGTTGTAGTAGACAAAAAAGGTACTATTATTGCTTGCTAGTAATACTAGTACTCACGTCACTAACACTACTCATATTTCTTATAATTACTTCTGCTACTATGAAGTAACAATGCCAATGCCAAGGGTATAAGCCAAACTTTCAGAGAGCGGTAAGGGCCATTTTGAACTGAATAGAAACACACTATGTACATGGGGGTTACCAAAGGGGTATAATAGAGAAATACCAGCGACAGCTTAGGGTTTTAATCTGAAACTCGCAGGGCTGCTAATATTACTGCCACTTCTGGTGCTAATTCTATTACTAATACTACTACTACTACTATTGAGCTAAATCAGAACAGCTTAAGTACATCCAGGTTGTCAGGTTATCCCGGAGGGATATCTGAAGAGTAGAGTAGGATATAGATTAGAAACTTATGTAGAAAGTTTACATTACTTTAAAGTTAAAAAAGAGAAAACATCTAAAATATATTTTGTTTTCAGTAAAGGCAAATTGTTTTCTGGTCTTGTAGGTCTTCACATTTCTTTGAAAAACTTATTTTTGGATTTTTTAAAATTGATTTCTGTTCGTTTTTAATTGGGAAAGTCTTTTTAATTGGTAAAAAAAATATATTGTAAATATTTTTTTTTTCTTCATGAGAATATATGTTTTGGCTTTCTATCTATATGTTGGACAATTTTCCAGAGTATACGTCCTTTGGGAAAATCGGAAACATATAGCATCCTACGATTTAGTTTTACACCTCCTCAGGCTTCCCTGAAAGATAAAATTTAATACCCTTCCTGAAATATTGTATCTAGCCTATGTTACTTCGACAACCTGGATGAATAAATATTCTTTTGATTTAGTGCAATTGTATGAGCAGTTGTAGCAGTAGTAGTAGCCTTTAAAGTTTCTACTAAATACCCTTAGTCGTTCGTGAGATACTCCTGAGACGTCTCATTGACAACCAGCTAACGCAAAGTGCCTTTTCATTTAGTTTTAATAAATCCAAA